>CAXIVR010000107.1:0-43895 GCA_964035755.1 Teleogryllus oceanicus | reverse complement strand
TAGCCAAAATTAAACTACCATATCATTTGGTAAAATGTGAGAAGAATTTCCCAAATAAAATTTTTGGAAAAGTGTCCATACAATTATACACATCGATTTCCAAAAAAAGAAATGCCTGACCATATACTGTCTTGCCCTTCACGTCCTATAGAGTTTGAACTGGAATATATCCAAAAGAAAGAACTCAAGCCTGAACGTGAACATCCAGTGCACACCATTAACCGTCAAGAATCATCTCGAGTATCAAATGATAATGAAAGGATGATTTCCAAAAATAGATTTAACCACCAGAACTTTATTCGCCTCCAGTAACTTGTCCACAAGTTCTGAATGTATGTGTTTAAACTTAAATGTGCAGCTTTGAGACTGATTGAAATAATATTATCTCATGGATATTATTATTAATTTATTCACTGATATTGAACATTCATTGATGTTTCTATTGATGTAAAATGTGAAAAAAAATTGTGAAAAAAAAATTTTGAAATAATAAAGTGTTTTTGAATTAAATTTGACATAAGCTTGGGCTCTCTGCTGGAGGGCATTGCAGAAAGAGTGGAGAGGGTGGAAACGCGTGTTTTTTAATATAAAAATGTGTCAAGCTGAACCAGTAAATCTTCTTTCCGACCATTGCAAACACTCGATACCAGAAAACCCTTTGCCGCCCTCTCAATCTTTCTTACAGTGAATTCTACCACCGAGCAAAGTTTTCTTTCATTCTAATTTATTTATTATAGTGTAATAAATGTACCAAAATGTCCTGTGTTCTTGTGAGTTTGTTTGAAATTATAGAAGAGAAGTTCAACAAAAAAAGTGGCCTTTGCACCCAACAAAAAGTGGTCTGAGCCACATTCCGCGCCTCTATATACTCTTACGTCATTTATTCTTACGCTGGAATTTCTGTTCTGTATTATGTAGTCTATTATTGTTCTAATTTTCCTTGAAGCACTTTCCACGTATATTTATGAATCCATTTGTGAGGAAAGAAACCATTTAGAATTTTCAATGACAATGTTTCGCACATGCTGATCAATCTTTCACCATTGTCATTCAACGTGGTCTCACCATATCTACCTACAATTTCACTATTTGTTGCCATACCAGTTCTTCCATTAAAATCTCCCATTAAGATTATCTCCTTACGTGAACTTATATTTTCAAGCACTCTTGTCAAGTTTTCATAAAAATCTTCTTTGACTTTTCTGTCAGCGTCTTTAGTAGGTGCATAGGTTCCGACAATAACAATTTCTTGTCCATACTTACAAATTTCAACTGTCATAATTCTCTCATCTATCGCTTCCCAACTTCTAATGCTGTTTCTGTGCTTTTGTGGACGGCAATCGATACACTCTCTTGGCCCTTTCTTCTTTTTACTCCACTATAAAAGTGAATATAATCCGCAATTATCTCATTTCCTCTTCCTTTCCTTTTTGTTTCACTTAATACGCACATATCAACCTTTAGGTTTTTAAGTTTTTGGAATACTTCCTTTACCTTTGTACATATACCCTGTACATTCCAGGTAGCCATTATCATAGTCCTTTTTCGTAGCAATATTCGTCTTCTAGATCCGTTCCGAGGCCTTTGATCGGGGTTTCTTTTAGCAAGAGTTTGTTTTTACGAATGCTGGGGAGCTGGCCCAACGATTCAACCCCCACTCTGGAGGGCCGGGTAATATTTCGGGTTGCCTTCCCCAAGGCAGATTGCCTTACCTGGGCTAAGAGTTCTGCCTACCCTCCTGGAAAAAAGAAGACGAGATAAAGAGGGATTAAAGAGGAGAGAGAGGATAAGAGTAAAAGCAAATGAAAAGATGAAGAAAAGAAAGAGAATGACTCCCTAGCCCTCGAAACCTAATAGCTTCAGGGTCGAAAAAACATAAGGGATCAAGAGAGATCAAATAGGAAATATAGAAAGAAGTGTGACATAAGTAAGTGGAAGCAATGCGGGAGCAAGTGGGAGTGGCCACACTAGAGACCCTCCTCCTTTCTCCGGGCTTGGGACCGGCAGTACCCGCTGTCCGCCGTTCCGCCCAGCATCCCTGTTCGCAATTACGCGACAGGCATTACTCAGCGGCCTAGGCACACTACAACGAGCACAGGCGGAGCATGAAACATCTACAATTACGCTGAATACAACAAAATATAATTCAAATAGCTTAGAGCAGGAAGCAGTACAGTTCCTATACAAATTGAGATTGGCAAATAAACTACAATTTGTAGAGGAAGGGAATTCAGAATGCGTCTATCAAGCTATAAAATATTGCATTCAACAAGCAGCTTATGAGGCTCTAGGCCAACAAGATAAGAGACAAGAGATGGCCCCACAATGGTGGACGCAAAGCATTGCAGATAAGATCCAACTCAAGAAAATTCTGTATAATAATTGGTTAAGGACGAGAGACCAAGAAGACAGAAAATTGTATGCTAGAATGAATAGAGAAGTTAAGAGAGATATCTACAAAGGAAAAATGAAATGTGGAGAGGAAATGTGAAAAGATAGATGTTTTGGTGGCACAAAAATCACCGAAGCATGGAAAACCATAAAAAACTTGAGGAAGGAAGCTAAAGAAGGAGCCAACCTCCCTATTATCAATTTTAATGAATGGGAAAGACACTTGAAATCTCTCCTAATGGAAGACAGAATCGAATATCAAGAAACAGATTATGAGTTTCAAGGAGAAGTCGATATAGGACATACCAACCCAATAACCGTCGAAGAAGTACGAAGAGCCGTTATAGATATGAAAAATGGAAAATCTCCAGGACCTGGAAACATACCGATAGAATTGGTGAAATATGGGCCAACTGTTCTGTGGGAGTGGCTGAGCAAATTGTTCAATAAATGTATGCTCGGCGGTGAAGAAGTTCCATATGAATGGAACATAGCATATCTCAGTCCTATTCATAAGAAAGGGAGTAAGAAACTATGTGGCAACTATCGTGGAATAAGTGTTATATGCTCTATTGGTAGGTTGTATGGTCGAATTCTGAAATCAAGAATAGAGGAGACTATAATTGATATGGAAGAACAAAGCGGCTTCTGTAAATGGAGGTCATGCAATGACAACATTTTTTCTTTAAGACAGATGGTTGGAAAGAGATTGGAAAAAAATACGAATAGCCACTTAGTGTTTATTGATCTAGAAAAAGCATACGACACGGTCCCACATAAGAAATTATTTGAAGTATTGTACCAAAGCACAATTAACAAAATATACGTAGAAGTATATTTAATATATATAAATCATCGGAATGTTTGATTAAAGTGGGGAAAGAGATCACAATGGAACCTTTCAGAATTACGAAAGGTTTGAGACAAGGTTGCTGCCTTTCTCCAACATTATTTAAGATTTATATTCAGAAAGCACTGAAGTTGTGGTGCAGGAAATGTGCAGGTATGGGTATTGAGATAGAAAGAAAATGTATATATACACTTTTGTTTGCTGATGATCAGGTGCTCATAGCTGGAGATAGGAAGATATTTCCTTCATGACTAGAAAATTATTGGAAGAATATAACAAAATGGGGTTTAAAAATAAATTTTGAAAAATCAGAATACTTGAGCTGTGGAGGAGATACCGGAAATCTTAATATTGAGGGCCATCAGATCAAGGTTTGTAAAGAGTTTAAGTATCTGGGCAGCATCTTAACACAGGATGGAAAATGTGATCGAGAAAACCAGCATCGAGCAACTAAAGGAAGAACGGCAATCTCAAAATTAAACGCGATACTTTGATCCCCAAAATAGGATGGAAAGTTAAATTGATGATGTACAAGTTCATTATAGAACCTATAACAACATATGAAAGTGAAAGTTGGGAATTAACTCAAAAGAACAAAGAAAAATTGAAAGCAATAGAAATGGACCATCTCAGAAGATCTTTGAGAATCTCACGTCGAGAACATGTAAGCAATGAAGAAATAAGGAAAGGGCGCAGTCTCAGTATAACATCGTTGACAGAATCCAAGAAAGGCAGCTTCTCTGGCTCGGCATGTATTAAGAATGGAGAAGATAGATGGCCAAAGAAAATTATGTTATATCAACCTACAGGAAGGAAAAGAAGAGGAAGACCTAGAACATCGTGGTATGCAGGAGTACAAGAAGCCATGCGTGCAAGGAATATTGAAGAGGAGGAAGAAGCATGGCGAGACCGAGACCTGTGGCGTCGGAGGTGCGGGAAGCGGCGACAGCTGTAGGACCCCCGCTGAAGAAGAAGAAGTTCAGCTTCCAAAAATTTGCTTTCATGCACATAGTATATGTCAGCGGTTGGCATCCTTTTTATAATTGTGGGCCTCATTGTCAAACCCCCTATAGCTCATGGGTCACACATCTCCAAATTACTTTTTATCAACAAATTTATATTATTGAGTTACAATATAATAATTTTGTTTGTGTTATGTCAAAACAAGCTTGGACTCCAGGTACAATAATTTAGTGATGAACCTTTGAGGGTTATATACAGGTAGACAATACGAATACAAGAACAGTTCAGGAAAGGCCAGTTAGTGCCTTCCATCTTGGATGCCAGCTTTCCACCATCCCTTTGGATTTGCTTGTGTGTGTTGTTAAAAGTTTGTGTAAATGTTTATGTTTAAACATTTACACAAACTTTGTATTGTCGCATCACATTGTAAACTTAATCCTTAATCCAGGCAAAGTTTCCTCAAGTATCAAGTCACCATGCCTGTCGTAAATATTCTAAGTTCGGGAAAGCATTCAGGAAGGTTGGCGTAAATTACAATTATCTCATTATTCTTGAATCGGTTTTCATTCGTTTGAAGCTAAGTCACCTCCATTTGTAAATTGTCTAGAACTTTCAGAACATCTAGTTCAGAAGGATTTTGAAATGGTCGTAATTCTTTTGCACTAATTTCGACAAATCACACTTAAAACTCTCAATAAGTTCTATTCCTTGAATTTATTTTCAAAAAAAAAGGGTATTTGTATTCAAGTTCCATAAATATAGTTTTACAACACTAAAACTACGAACTGCATTAGAATTACCAGTTTGTGTGCTAAACTGTTTTTTTAATTGGTAGTAGGCTACAAAAAATCCATGATACTAATTAGATTGCATGTAATTCAGAATAATTCAAGTATAATTTTCACTTTCTCGCAATTGCTTATAGTGCAGAGAATTGTAGTCGTCAAAATACCTAATTTTTCGAAAATTTTAAAAAATTAAATTTTTTTGGCATCTCCAACTACAATTGTGAAGATACATTTTTTTAATGAAATGTGTTCATTAAAAAATCTTCAAATAAGAGCATTTTTTTGAAATATGAGTATTTTTTGTGTAATTTGGCGACATAGTCGCCCGCTCCGAACGGGGTTACAGAGAGGGCTCTCAAGTGTTCCTTTCTTCCATCAATCATCTTTCTTATCCCCTATCATTAGCTTTCGTTTTTTTAAAACATCGTGTCTCTTCTTCCCCGTACCCTTTCCGTGTCTGAGGGAATGTGTGTCCTGGCGGTTGAGGGGCGTTTGTTTCCCAACGTCTCCCATTGTGCTATGTTGCAACTTTGCACCTAGGGTACGTCAATGACGTATTTTGGGGAACATTCCTTGTACGCTTCATTACATTTGCTTTGGCCTGGACGGGCAGCCGGAAGCTAACCCACTCCCGATCAGCTCCGACTAGGTCTTGTACTGATCTCCAGAGTGAGTCCGTGGATCCACGGCGGGGCAGTGTTGTGTCATCCCCCCACTATATCCCCGTGGCAACCCTTACACACTCTTTTGTTGTGCTCCGCGGTGTTTGGGGACCACGAGGATGAATCTGATATCCATCTCCATGGATACTAAACCTCCCCGTCATCTTCCGCAAGGAAGAGATTTCCGGAACTAACTACTGATTTAAATTGTTTATTATCTAAAACCGAAGATAGAATAAACCTCGTTTCCTCTTCATGACATGCGCCGAAGGAGATAAATCTTTTAAAATGGTTAGTGCTGTCCGTTTGGCGCGCTATAGATGAAGCTTATGGGAAACTTAAAGCTATGGCGCGACAAAGGAACGGTACCTTTCTTTTCGAAACACGCACGGATGAACAAATTTAAATGATTCCGAAAACCAAGCAGATTGCCGCCCTCCAGATGGAAGTGACCACACACCCAACACTTAACCTCTATAAAGGAATGGTCAACCACAAAGAATTTGCTGCTGAGAGTAAGGATGAACTAGTCGCGTTTTTTAAGAAGCAGGGTGTGACGGACGTTTACAGGATCGAGAAGGCGCATAGGCGAGACCCATTTCTACCTTGATTCTGACTTACGATCATTCATCTCTCCCTGAAGGGATCTCCTGCGGTTTTTATAACCTCCATGTACGGTAATATGTGCCTAACCCTTTGCGGTGCTCTAAGTGCCAAAGATTCGGCCATACACAGCAAACACGTGCGTGGCAGAAAGCCCGGTGTACGGTAAGTGCGGAACATCTGTGCACGAAGCGGAACCCTGTACTACACGACCGCATTGTGCCAACTGCGAAGGTGACCATACGGCTACCTTCAGTGTCCTACTTTCCTGAAGCAAAGAGCGATCCACAAGATCGGAGTCATTGAGGTGTCCTTTCCTGAGGCCAACGTAGATGCCAGGCAAGGAACCTTGTTGATCTTTCTCGTCCTTTTGTAGCGCCGTGAAAGCAAACGCCCCGAGGATAGTAGCGAACTCCCAAACTACGCGAGATCTCCCAAGTCGTGAACTAGGGGAACTAGAGGAAACTCCCGTTGGGGAGAACACTCGCCCATTCGGAACAAATGGCTAAAGACAAAAAAGAAATAACTTAATACTATCATGGTTCTCCTATCATGGAATATGAATGGTTTCTCCTCGCGAAAGAAAACAAACATGTTAAAACTAGTTGTCCAGTTATACGTCTTTAATACTCTGTTTACACTAGACGCGTCTTATTCCACCACGACCCCTATCCTGTCGAAATTTTACCCCACATAGGGCTGATGTTGATGACGGCCTCCGCGTACATGTCGGGTTGCTACTTCGATTCACGACTCGCTGCTCTCTACAGACGTTCCAGTTCAGACCGAGCTCCAAACTTGTGCGCAGGTGCACTCCATCCTCACGCTTCCTGTCTATAACATCTATATCCCTCCAGGACAGTGTATCCGCCGATAAACTTTGTGGCTTGATATATCAACTGCCCTCTCCGTTCTTCATAAATGAGGATGTAAATGCCGAGAGTCCTTTTGGGTTAATCTCACACTTGCCCGAGAGGCGATGTTCGGAACCGAATAATAACGGTAACCACTTTTATTACAGACAAAAACGAACAGCCAAGTTTATTGGCGTTCCAAATTTTCAAATGAAGTAAGGATCAACGGTCGCCAGGAAGCGAAGCTTCCAAAGTATCAGTTAAATAATTATTGCAAAATCCAAATGGTTCGTTATCCCTCAGATCTATTTGTGAAGGAGGTAGACGTCAATTTGACAAAATGCCTCCTCTCGTACCTGAAAAGGGAACAGAGTCTGACAGAGCACCAAAGGGTAATATGTGTAACAAAATCGACAGGAACAATAATGTTTATTAAACCTAATGATTCAAATGCAGATTACAATGAGATGCAGACAAGTAAATAAACGTTAGACATAACAATTCTAGCTTCTGATCGAAATCTACAAAATAAAGCCAATGTTCCAGCTTAGAGAGATAATTTAAATCTATTATCATTTAAAAATTTAACAATTATGGCTATCGCCATTTACCATTCCTTATTCAAGTGAGAATGAAAAGCAGAAACAAATATACATATTTAAATTACTATTTAAATATAAAGGTTAGAATGTTTCCTTAAAATTACTTAATACCGTGGAGCTATCAGTTTGTTACACGTCTTGCACTGACAGCGAGGTTCCGAATGTCCCTACTCACGCATTGTATAACAAGGCCTGCTTCAAGGTAGCCTCGGAGTCCGAAGTTGACAAATTGTGGTGAGGTTCCAAATCTTTCGCACCACCACTAGAACCCCTGGGTATATAATCACTCAACAAATAATTACAAGATGAAACCAAAATTAAAGTACAATGACACTGACAACTATTGATGTTTGCTTTTGCTCATATTGTTACTGCTATTACTATCATTACAAGAATTCATTTAACAGGCTATATAATTTAATAACGGTTGATCAGACCGTGCCTATAAAGGAAAGCCTCAAAGCCAACTATTGCTCTACCACTCTCAAAAAAAACTTCCACTGCGTATGCCCGAACGTGGCCTCTCCCTCCAAAGCTCCTAATATTTCCCCGCCTTCCTGCGCTCTTTGTCACACCCCCTCTCTCTTTCTTTCTCTCTTTCTTTCTTTCTTTCGTGGGTCGCGTGGTAATTCAACACTGCAAGTTTGGTGATAACTAGGGAACGGATTTTCATGTAAATACATATTTTTGCAGGGACAAGATATCAACATTCACTAACTTAACACGACATTCTGACGACTTTAGACTTAACACGACATTCTGAACGAATTGGAACCATTTTTATTTTACATATTTTTGTATAATTACATATTTTATCTATTGCTACATATTTCGTTACATTTTAATACATTTATAGGTCGAAAATGAACATTTCACATACGATGTTCCAAATATATGTTACTTGAAAACTAACTTTGTTACTGAAATGCTTAAGAAAACACGTAATAATCGTATTGATGCCGGACCATTGCTATTAATAGTCAAATTTACCTCCCCCCGCCCCCATCTGCTTCTTGCAAACCGCGTAGTCGGATCAAGAATGAGTGGATGTATGTGAAGTAGAAGGAGTCCAGATCATTGCCTTATCCCTTTTCTGGAGTTGGTGTGTGTGTGGGGGGGGGCGTATGCTCCCTTTACCCCCCTCTTTCTACGAAAGTATATATTTCGGATGAAACTAGCGAATAATTGCTTCTGTAGATGTAAAAATTTCTTTCAGCCTCCCTGAATCCATATTAATATCTGATCGGCAACGTACTGTGCTCGGAAAACACTTAAAGAATGGAATTTTAAACATTATAACGGATTTTTATTTCACATATTTCCTATTTTTCTTACATATTTTGAAATATAAATACATGTGTATGTACATATTTTGCTTTTTTATTACAATAAATTCCGTTCCCTAGTGATAAGCTGATGAGTGAGAAGGATCAGACGGAAGGCAGCTTACGTGTTTTTACAGTAGTGGTTGTCCAAACGATCAACAGACAATAAGCCGTGTTTTGAAGAAGGGTTTCGGTCTCCAGTCCCTGTTTGACCGTGGCTAGTGAGCAGTGACAGTGTGCTTTACACAGTAGCTGCTGTTATTCACAAAAACCTAATTATTACTAATAATTCAAAGTATATCCACTGAAAAACGATAGGACGTTGATCAAATAATCATTGAACATGGCCACATTCCTCTCCGTCTTCCACCGCACCATCCAGATCTCAATCCAATAGAATTTGTTTGGGGATTTATAAAAGGGCGCGAGGCAGCAGACACAATTGGTGCATCCTTAAAAGAAAGGAAACGTTTTGCGTTTGCACAATACATTGCTGAACAATGGAAGAAATCCTGCGAGCATGTGTAGGGAATAGAGGCGACATAATAATTCAGATAATGTGATGGACCCTGTAACGTTTCAACTTCGCTGGCAGGTTTGCCACAAAGTTAACATAATATTTAGAAACAAATATTGGAAACTGATATTTGGTTGTTAAATGTTACGATAGTAACAGGGAGTGTTGACAATAGAATTGAAAGTTGTTGATAGAGATTGAGAGACAAAGAAAGATATGTTGATACAAAAATTGAATTAGGAATTGTATGTATCCTTTGAAAGGTTGAATAAATTGTTGTTTTTTTTAGAAACTATCTCATGTGTTACATGAAAAGTGAAGAACGTCACTAAAGATATTTAAATTAGTGACGATACAACATAATAAAGTGATGTTGTATGGATGTATAAATTTGTAACGGCAAGTTATTAAGGCAAGGTAACGTGGACGTTACAAAATTGGTGGCAGCGGTGGGACGACGTGGAAATTGTTAGAAGAAATGGTTGCAACAACGTGGTGGAACAACGTGGTGTGCCTGGATTTGTAGTTCTCGGGAAAGGGTGTTCAAAGAATGAGAGTCATCAGTCTGAACTGTGGGTGGTTGCTGTGGTTGGTAATCAAGACGTATTAATTGCAGTGGTGGTTCTGCGTGGAGTGAAAATTTATACGAAGGAGAACTGTGGAATGTTTTAACCATGTCTGGAGATTTTGAAGGAGCCTAGAAACTGTCAGATTGAAACGTGAGTGACAGCTGATGTGTGTGTGAAACGGGTATTCAGATAGATTAATTTAAGTGTTTCCTTCTCGAACTGGTCAAACAAAGATAATGGCTTTTTTAAATAAATGTAAGAAAAGTCAATTAATCAGTTTAGCTAGGGAATTGAACTGCGAGGTTTCGGAGAAAGAAACTGTTAAGAATATTATAAAAAAAATATCGGAAACAGAGGATTATGATGAAACTATAGTAAAAAAGAAACGGTAAGGTTGGAAAAATGCAAGGTGATGTCGAGAAATACTTCGAAACAAATAATATAAATAATGAAGGTCAATTAACTCAGGGATTACAAAGTAAAAATTCCTTGAAACTCACACAGTGCATGAAACATTTTCAATCAAATGAAAACGATATTTCTTTATACTTTCAACAATTTGAAAATTTTGCTTCTGCTGATGACATTTCTAAAGACCAATGGGGACCTTTGTTAATGACACATTTGCCAGGACATGATGCTGAATATATAACGAGAGAAATGGTAGGGGAAGTAAAAGATTATGATGAAATAGTGAAAATATTATTGAGTAAGTACAAAGTAACCGCAGAAAAATTACGACAGATTCTTTTCGATCAGAAAAACACAAAGATTTTGCTTATGAACTAAAAATAAGTCTTAATGGTTGGTTAGAAGGCGTAAATGTATATTCATTTGAGGAAATAAAGGAATTACTAATAACGGAACAAATAAAACGATGCGTTGCGTTTGTAGTTAAAGAGCATCTAGTTAGCAAATGGACTAAATATACAAAACCTAGCGACATAGTTGAAGAATTAGAAAATTATGACATTACTAGAGAAAATTTTAAATTGAAAACTTGTGATCAATATTTACTAGAACAAAAAAATAAGTTTTATAAATCAGCTATGCTACCAAATTCTATGAGAAATCCAAAATTCAAAAAGAAAGTAATAAAAAAATTGATACAAAACAGGAAATTGAGGAAGGATTCGAAGAAAGGAAAGAAGTACGTTGTTATTTTTGTAACGGTATAGGACATATAAAACCATTTTGCCCAAAATTTAAAAAAAAACGGTTGGAAAATAGGATCTGAGCACGTTAATTGTTTAAAAACTTCCAGTAAAGATTTATTAGCACCTTATACGTTCGAAGCTTATATAAATGGGAAAAAATTGAAAATTCTGCGTGATTCCGGCGCTTCTATAGATTTAATAGGAATAAAAAATGTTAGACAAGAACATTATATTGGAGAAAGTGTCTGGGTATGTACTCCCTTAACAGAAAATCCCATATGTTTGTCTGTAGCAGAAGTAGAAATCTGCGGCCAATTTGGAAAGGTTTATGGAAAAGCGGTAGTAGTTTCAGATAAGTTACACAGAGATGAGTATATATTAGGAAATAAAACTGCAAAATTGATAAAAGAATTGGATAGAGATCTTAGAGATGAAATTAACGTATTAAACGTTAATGAAGGAGAGGAATGTCAAAATGATGATGAAATAGAAACGGACGAAGAGTCTGAAGAGAATGGGGAATGCTTGGAAATAGAAAATCAAAAGTATGATATAGATGACAAGAGTAAACATTTCACCAAATTTCACGAAGATGGAGCTGTGAAAGAAAGGGATTCTGAACTATCTGTTTGCAAGACTTCATTTGATTTGGAATGTTCATCTTTGAAGGATGAAGTCAAAGCTGGAGAAGAACAGATTATTGAATTGAAGGAAAGAGTATCGGTTTTGGAGGCGAAGAAATAGCGAACAAGAAAGCATTACTTGTTGAGAAAGATAGTATGTTAGCTAAAAAGGAAATGATAATCGGTGAGGATAATAAAGAAATTCTTGAATTAAGGGAAAATTGCTGCCAAGAACCAGAATCTTGATGAGAAAATAGGAATCAATACTTTCAAAAAGATAACCTTGATAATGAATGCAAGATATTGTTTTGCAAAATGAATTGGAAAGTCTTCAGAAATCAATTCATTTAGAACGTGAGTCTTTCAGGAAAGAAATTGAGGAGAAAGATGCGAAACTTCTAGATACTGAGAGTAAAGTGACCTTTTTAAAAGGAGAAATAATTTTGAAAGATGAAGAACTTTCGTCAAAAGTGGCAGTAGTTTCCGGACTCACTGATACTGTTCAAAGGATACGTGATGATAATTCTGAGTTGCAGAAAAACATTAATTCCTTGCAGGAGAAATTGAATTCTGTCAATAAATCTTATAATACTGAATTGGAATCTCTTCAGAAGCTAGTTGCAGATAACGATAGTCTTCTGTGTCAGAAATTGGAGAAAGAGTTAACTCTCAAATATATTAAAGGAAAAACAAATGCAAATTGTAAAATTTGAAGGTGCAGTTTGATATTGCAAGCATATAATTTTCAGATTCGGCATAGACATGGTAAGGCACATGGAAATGCCGTAATTGAAAGTGTTCATTTCCGGACTAATCTAGTTGTCATAAAATAAGAGTTGTTATTGTATATGAATTTTTAAACTTTGATTATAAGATTTATAAATTTTGGCACCAAGGTGACCAAAATTCTTGAAAGAGGGGAGGTGTTTGTAACGTTTCAACTTCGCTGGCAGGTTTGCCACAAAGTTAACATAATGTTTATAAACAAATATTGGAAACTGATATTTGGTTGTTAAATGTTACGATAGTAACAGGGAGTGTTGACAATAGAATTGAAAGTTGTTGATAGATATTGAGAGACAAAGAAAGATATGTTGATACAAAAATTGAATTAGGAATTATATGTATCCTTTGAAAGGTTGAATAAATTGTTGTTTTTTTTTAAGAAACCATCTCATGTGTTACATGAAAAGTGAAGAACGCCACTGAAGATATTTAAATTAGTGACGATACAACATAATAAAGTGATGTTGTATGGATGTATAAATTTGTAACGGCAAGTTATTAAGGCAAGGTAACGTGAACATTACAACCCACAAACGATGTATTCATTTCTTTGGACACTTCTGGGAGTGCGAGTTCCTCTTTTGACGAAGAGGGCAGTAATGACGAGTGACGGTCAGTGCGATCGCTGCGTCTCGCAGTCGCCTCTCCTTGTCGCCTACGCGCTTCCTTATCGCCGAGAGGGGAAATCTCAGATGTCACAGGGTGGGGGCAACCTCGGAGACCTTACCAATGGTACGACCGCCATGATGGTTTTTTTGCGAGCGGTTCAGCTATAACATCGTATCTTGCCAGTGAACAAAAATACATAGCTGAAAGCCAACTTTGGACTTAGAAAAATCACCAATAACTCTAGAAAATGACTCCAGCATATTCAGATACCCTCTTTGAATACTTCTAAAGTCTCGACTGATGATTTAAAATAAAACTTAGTAGTGTGACACTTCACCATGTATTAGCATTTAGTGGCAGCTGTAGCACAAAAGCACACCAAATCATATCTCACTGGAACCAGAAAAGAGCCCTTGGCTAAGGAGGCTGCAAAATCATGCTCGGGTCCCGACCGCAGCCTTTCAAAAGGGCTGGCAAGGCAAAGGTCGCTTCCTGCCGAAGCGAACGCTGCATCACAACTACTTCTTCTCAACAACTGCCCTGCACAATAGCATCTATATTACTACGTTTTTCCGCACACTCAATTACAGGCAGGCAAGGAGCCCTCTGGCGGCAACCATGATGAACTATATTACCTGGCGGCAAACTCCATTACTATAACCATATTACTGATGAACAAAACACTTAAAAACAACAAAATTAAATGTACAAGAGGCTAGATTTAAAACCATTAATACCAGACAAAGGAAATCAGCAGAACGTTAAAGTTTATTAAATAAAACATAATAAATAACATTGAAATCGAACAAGTGACATATTGGAATCGGTAATGGAAACCATGAAATTGGTAATTCTGAACTCAGGTGAACCAACTCATTTCGCCGTCTCCACACACTCAAGCACGTGTATCACCGGGAGCGGTAGCTCAGTGCATCACCTCTGCTGCACCGCAGCACCTCTGACCAGGTCCTGGTCGAGCCCCGACTGTAGCAGGATTTTCGACACTAGCTTTACAGCTAGCTTTACAGCTTTCGATCGAAAGATCGAAAAGATCTTTAGAAGAAATATAGATTTGATACCAGACAACCTCTGTTTATTTACTGTGAATTAATAAGGTATCTATATCACCAACAGTCTAGGATGAAGTCCTTTCTCCTTAAGAAATGCTTTCGTTATATCCTATGAAGTTGACATAGAGGACAGAACATAAGCTCCAGAACCAATCTGTTTTGGTTGTGATTAAAGGCAATGATTTTTCCTTTACACCCTACTTAGTGTAATATATATTAAAGACCTTATACTATAAATGTTATTGTGTTATTATCTCCATGAAAAAAAACATACGAGTATATTTATCCAGTTGTAGGTTTTTTACTATCCCTACATTGTTCCCAGACACATCAGTACGATGTCCCTAGGGACACATTTTACACAAACGATCTAAAAAAGACCCTAATAAAGTGTTCTTAAAAATGATTATTCTTGCGTATAAATATGGTGAGATGTCCAACATCCCAAAAAGAAGAACGTTAACAATGTCATATCCAAAAGGCGGGGGGATTAAAACATTAAAAGCGTTCCTAGGAACGATTGTTTCCTCTAAAGCGTGTCCGAGGTTAAGTTTGAAGTACGGTCACTTATGCCGACAGTGATGACAAATGTGGCGCTTTTGCTGTACTGTATTAACCAAAAATTACGCGCTCGTTGTTGTCGATGAATCCTGCAATGCGGCGGGGCACGAGTTTGGCACTAAGTTCGTTTCGAACGTTTCCAATTATATGAAAGTGTATCTTTCCCTTCTCACTAATCTAAAATCATTCTTTTAGTAAAAGATGAAAACTCTATTACTTGATTTGAGAGAGATTATCGTCACTATTCACTGCTGCAAGAGTACTTTTGACGGAACGCTCTTCATATAAAATGAATGCCCTTTTTCTTCGGGTTGCACGTTGAACGAAGTCATATTTTGCTTTCCTTCTATTAACACGAATGCACCGGCTTTTCATATTTTAATTGGGAGTCTTATTAAATCACTTACAGCTTCTAGTCTTGATGCAAACAGTTGTTTAACTTACATCGACTGCTGCCGCTATTTTGTCCACAATCCATTGAATTGATTTTCCTGGATTATTCCCTTTCAAATAGTTGTAAACATTAATAGTCATTTGCTTTTCCTCATCATGGAGTACTATGAAACATTTGCGCTTACCATGGATCACAGATTATACATTAATTTCGCAAAGAAAAATAAATTAAATTTCTGAAAAATTGTAAATTAAAATGAAGAAACGTAACCAAAATTATATTTAACTTTGACGTGATAAAAATCATAAAACTCAAAAATACCGTAACGAAGCACAAGCGAACGAACATGGGTAATGAATAGGAACGAGTATTTTCTATACACCCTATGATGCGACAACCGGAGCACGTGGCACAGTAACTGTGGCTCGTGCAACAGCCGAACCATGTTGGAAATATTTCCACCATGTGTTATTTCCACCATGAGCAAAACGGATCCCTTCCTTTCAAAATTAATAAATTCTAAGATATTCACCACGATTTGTTGCATATATTATGTATTCGAAATCTAATTTTACTGATAAAATTGTGATGAAAAATTATGTTAGTGAGGATTTAAAACTGTTTGGAATTTTAAAAGAGGAATGTTTCTTTACCGGAAATGCCTGTAACGGGCCTGTACTTGACACTAAACCTCTGATGCACTATAGAAAAACTTGCGGCTTTGTTTATTCAGCTGCAGCAACGTCAACTGTTCTGCTTGCACACTCTCGCTGAGACACCTCTCTCCCTCCCTCTCCCCCCCTCTCTCTCTCTCTCTCTCTCTCTCTCTCCCTCATATTTATTTTATCAAAAACAGTTAAAACTGCGTATGACGTGCTATGGGGAGAAGTGAATTGTGTGCACATTTTCAAAATTCTGTGATCCCTACACTGTCATATACTACTTGAATTTTGAATGAAAAAAATAATAAAAAAATAGTGCATTAAATAAAAATACAAAATAATACATTAAAGCGTCATAATTTTGGCGGGAAATTAATACGCTACGATTTTCCACAACGAAAAACATGTTAATAGATACTACAGCAATCAATACAATCGATTGTAAGTAGTAATAATATACACATAAACATATCTAGAATTTGTGTAAGGGTCCAAGCATCTTTGTCCGGATTTTCACTCGGACGCCCTGGGACTGACCAATCCCTATACAGTATTTGAGTAACTTCTCGAGTGTGCAGGTGTGCGATTTCCGTCACTCACGGCTAGACCACTTCCCGTGCACCAATCGAGACATGTGAGGTGTAATTCGACGCGTCTCGGTTTTCTGAAGGGGAAATGATAATTTGTTTTCAGATATGCCAGAACATTTAAAGAAATTTTCAAAAACTTGTTTGCGTTTTTGGCGCTGCAATCTTAGTGAGTAAGCCGGAAATTAAACCAACGTCACCTTAATAGATTTGTGTAAGTGGCGTTGATTAAACTTAGTACCCAAAACATTTATCGCTCAATCGGCATATTTTCTTTCAACACTTTGGCAACACTGTTGTTGACATCTTTAAGTGAACCAATAAAAGTTAATTTGAACAAAGAGTAAATTGCACCGTATATTTCATTTTAAGTTATCCATAAGGCTTATTACTACATTTTTAAAAATAAATTTGCGAAAATCTACTAACAGTATTGCCTTGGAACTTATTAAATTTGAAGAATTTCAAGTGAAGACAAGAAAACAAAACAGAGTAATGTTAGACAATGAATTCTCACGACTTCTCACTTTTACGTAATTAAGGTACAAATACCGATTATCAAATGAATGGACCCAGAACTTATTCTTATTAAACTTAACTAATACTTTATTCACATAAACATTCGAAATAGTCGGCTTTAATATTTTATTAGATTCGCATACAGAAATGATTACTAGAGCAATTGCAGAAGTGGAAGTAAACACAAATTAGACTGTGTTCGTGAAGTTTTAATGTCTTCAAAACTAGCGGAGAAGAATATGGAATAATGTTTGCGGATGACTTTGCCTACTACGCGAAGTCGGCGGACAAAAGGAAATCAGTGAGATATCTGAACGATTGCCTCGCCGAGCTTCCCAAATGGCTGAGCAATAAAAAGCTCGCCCTCAACCTAGACAAGTGCGTAGCCGTTAACTTCACCCGACAGAGGGCCAACCCCGATGAAGTCGTGAGCTTAGCCGGCGCGCACCTACCTGGCAAAGACGGCGAAGTATCTTGGCGTGAAGCTAGACAGCGGTCTCCGCTGGCACGCTCACGCAAGATACCTTAGCCAGAAAATAACTGCCCGAACCACTCTCCTACGCCCGCTTCTACGAGCCCCCGAACTCCATCCTGCCCTCAAACGCCGCTTATTCACCGCTTGCGTACGGTCCATTTGGACGTACGCCTGCGAGGTATTCGCGGCGGCACCTCCCTCCACCCTCCGTCCGATTCGCTCGGCGGAAAACCGTGCAGCGCGTCTCGCGGCGCTTCCGCACCTCCCCCACCCAACAGATACCCTAGAAACACCGACGTGTTTGGAGTTCCGGGCGTAAAAAACCAATTCTTGCCGGAGCTTCAAAGGCGCTCGGCTACGGCGCTTGCAAAGGCGCTGGGGCCGAAGGCGCCGCGCATCCTGCGCGACACCGGCCGAGAGGCGAACAGCGAACACATCGGTCCTATCTACGGAGAGGGCCGAGACGCGTCGCCTTCGCCTTTCGTGCGCTGCCTCACGACACGCTTGCTACCTTGTGCGAGCAAGCGGAGGCAGCCGAACGCGGAGGGAAGATTCGCCCTCGGCCGAGGCACGCGTGGGCAACGCGACGACGCGCCTCTCCTGCCACACCTCCCAATGGGCCTGAGCGCCACGGACACTTTGAGCCAAGTCAGTGCCGTGGCGAACAGAAAAACAAGAACTTGCTGTGCAGTGCAGTGCTGTGGGAATGAATGGTTATGTATATAAAGAATGAATGGTTATGTATACAACGAATGAATGGTCATGTATATAACGAATGAATGAATGATGAGTGAATGAAAAATAAAATAAAAAAAGAATCAATTAGCATACATATAAAAACATTAGTTAGAATTAAGAAAAAAAAATAACAATATTTCTAGTGTAAGTTAAGTATGCCAAAGTGCTACGATAAAATTATTAAATTAGATTTAAGCTAGAATTAAGTTAGCTTTAGTTATTATTAGCTTATTTACCTTTCCCTCTTAGCTGCTCAAGCCGCAAGGCAGCAGCGCAATTTGTATTCCAAAAGTAAAATAAATTCCCGCCTTCTCAGGGTTACTGTGAAGGGGAAACAACAAAGTATGCCAAAGAATATGGAAATGTTAAGCAAATACGGGGAAGAATCAAATGTAGTTGTAGAAGATTTTGCGACACAATTTTCGTAACTAATTGAGAAGGATCTAATGTTAGGATTAGAGAATAATTCAGAAGAACAGTTAACAGGTGATCTTTGTACATTACTGTGCATATTAGAAAAAAATGTAAAAAAAAAAATTAGCTGTACTAAACTCCATTCGCATAATCAATACCTTCCACGAATTTTTTTACGGCGATTATAATTTTGAAATTGCAATATTACCCGTTCATATCCCGCATGACAGTAACATACAAGGTTATTAGATGTTTGGAATTTTTGAAGGGGAGTATAACCTTAACAGCTACTACGATTCATTGTTAAGTCCAATGTCAGATACTGTAAGAACATATTTAAACAAAGCTACGCATGAAAGAAATGAACGAAAGAAATTTTCAACACATGTAAATACTTTTAATAAATAAATAGTTTACGCTTAGACATCAGCGACGCCACATTCAATACCGACATAAGGATGTAGAATTGGTGGGTAGCAACTTACTTTTCGTACTAATGCGTTTTTCGTTTAGATACACGACCATTTTAATCACCCTGTTTTCAATTTAAAGGGTTATTTTGGAAGATATTCGTGCATTCAGGAGTTTTTTACCCACCATTATGTAAAATCAATTAAAAATAGTACACAATAAATAACATAAACAGTTACTACACCAATATGGTTCAGTATAAGCACGGTGTAAGATATATAGGTGTGTCAACTAGCCGCCTTTTGTGCTATTTTCTGAAGCCAGTTTGAGGCTAGTTCCTCAGTTGACCGTACTGTAACCGCTTGTCGTTGGCTACATTTATGACCAACAAAAAATAGAAGCGATAATACCCGACATCATGCCCTACACGTATTTTCTATAGTGGCGAAGAGATGGCGTCAGCCAGAAAAAGATTTCTGAACGCACTCAGACTATAGCCAATCAGAAACTTTTGTGGAAATACGGACGCGCATGAACTGTGTCGGAAGAGCTCGTTTTCTTTCTTGTTCGAGTCGCCGAGGTGAACGAAAGGCTACAGATACACCACACAGTCGACGAGGGACATGCGGAAGATACCGGAATGTAAAAGCTTTAATAAAAGATAAATGCCTGAACATTTTTCATGGAATTACTTACTGTGAAATGTCACGAGATTACATGAACTTTAAAATGAATATTAAACCAGAATGCAACGAATGAAAGAACGACAGTGGTAATAGATCGAAATGAATTTGTAAAAACCCCGTTGCTGCATTCTCGTTGCTAGAAAATGGAGGATTCTTGTAACATAGCCATGGGCGTAGCCAGGGGCAGGGGCAGTTGCCCCTAAATCTTAGGACATTTATAATTTTGTATAAAAACAAATCAAGTATTGTGTTTTTAAAACATTCTAAGAAAGAAGAAAAAATTTGAAAAATACAATTTTAATATATAAAATAAACAGAAACATATAAAAATGTAATCCTTTACTTAAACTTTGTTTACGCACGCAAATTCATTTTCGGCCGCGCCGCTCGAACGGCCGCGCCCTTCGCGCCCGCCATGTCCTTTGTCATTCAATATCACCGCCGCCACGTGTTTCGTTCGCTGCGCGCTGCAGCCCCCAAGCAAAGATGCGCGGCCTTCGCCGACAAAGACATTTGTCGGCGAAATACATACGGCGCGGTTTGCGAGTTTTATTGCCACTCCGCCGACCGACCACCATCGAGGCTTGGCGCGGCGCCTTCAAACCCGCCATTGACAGGGCGAGGTTTATGACCTGTTTGCGCCCACACCCCAGCTGGCGGCACGGTCGCGTGACGCGTGACCGCGCCGGTTCCAGGAAATTTTGGGAGCTTCCACGGGTTGCACCAGCGCCCTCCACATCAGACCGCCCCTCCGCGACCACCGCGTGGAGGGCGGTTTTCTATAGTCGTGAGCCACCGCGTTCGCGAAGGTTTATTGAGATTCGCGGAAGTGCGCAGTGAAGTGTTTTTGAGTCTTAGTAGAGCAATAGTCGGTCCAACACAAGTCACACTGCCCAGAGAGGAAAATGTTTTGCATTCTTCAGATTTTGCGATAAGATAAATGAGCAGAAACCTATTGCAACATTTGTATTAGTTCCGAAGATCGTAGTTTTCTTTAAACCGGCTAAAGAAAAGACAAACGTGTTACATGTGAACAAAATTGTGAAAATACATATTTTTAATTAGTGTATTAAATTAAGTTCATTAGTAATACTTCTAAAGTGCTTCCAAAAATATTTCATCACATCAACGGTGAGTACCAAATTACATCACGAGCTATTTTACTTTTTTATATTATAATAATAAAATAATTTTAATTTTAATTGGTCTAAACACCCGTATATTTAATAGAATTTACTCCAATACAACTTTATTAATACCAATATTTAATGTTAAAAATAATTTTTAATTTGCTTTTCGTAATATTAATAATTTATCTTGATCATTTTATATTTTAGAATTCATTGCAACGTCTTGCTCTAAAGCTACTTCACACAAAGTTAATATTATAAGCAAAAACTTTGTTATGGATATAAGACAATTTTTTATCAGTAAGTATTCCGATATCAGTGCATATAGTGGCAGTTTCACATATTTTTAAATCTAAAACACGTTAAAATAAATGACATTTTAGCATTTTGTTAAAAGTTAATTTTGTAAATAATTGTGTATAACTTTTACAATTTCATAGATCACCAATTTAGGTATTATTTATTAAAATTAATTAAATTACATTAAAAATATTACGATTTCATTTTGCTTTAATAAATAAATAAAATGAATAGTTATTAAGAGCATTTAAAAAGAGGTATTTTGTCTTTGTGTACATGTTTTTAGTATACATAATTTTGTACATTTAAAGGTAGTCAAAAAAGAAAACTTGACGATAAAAGTGGAACCAGAAATGAAAATAACAAAAGAAAAGCAAAGTTAACATCAGCACTTAATTCCAAAGAGCTGGAACCTGGACCTTCATCCACTTATTTGATCAGTGAATCAATCGAGACGCATGTTCAAAATCCTCTCCAAAATGACTTAGATCTACAGATTGAAGGATCATCTCAGACGACACCAGAAGAAAAATGTATGTTTTTTTAATTCTTGTTAGATTCTATTGTCTAATTATGATTCCATTTCAACCGTTAAGAACATATAAAATTTGCTATTTTTTAATTTTGTACATTTTTTAACATTTATAATTTTATATATTTGAAGGTAATCTAAAAGAAAGCTGGAGGACAACAATGAAATCACAAATGAAAGTGACGAAAAGAGAGCTAAATTTACACCATCACTCAATCCTGCAAACCCTCAACCAAGACCTTCATCGACATGTCTGACTAGTGAATCAATTAAGTCTCATGTTGGTGATCCGCTCCAAAATGATTTGGGCCTTTGGATTGGATGATCCTCTCAGATGACGACAGAAGAAAAAGTACGCTGTTGAAATCTTGTTGGGTTCCACCATTAGTTATGATTTCAGTAAAGATGTAAAACCATCCGAAAGACGATTTAGACATATTTGGCTAGAAACATACTCTCCATGGCTTGTATATTCGAAAGCACTTAAAGGCGGGGTTTGCAAGTTTTGTGTTTTGTTTCCTCCACCCATTAATTCTGTTAAAGGTGTTCTTGGCTCATTTATGATAAAACCTTTTACACGGTACAAAAATTTACATGAAGATTGTAAAAAACATTCCTCTAATCAGTGGCACAAAGCTGCAGTTGCTGCCCGAGGAATTTCACGGCTAACGCTCCAGTGGATGTGCAACTTTTACACGGTCACAAAAAAGTTGTTGAAGAAAATACTAAAATTGTAAAATCAATAATCTCCACAATCTTATTTTGCGGGTCCCATGATCTGCCTTTAAGAGGAAAACTGCAAGATGGAGGGTGTTTCAAGACTTGATTCAATTTCGAATTGAGGCTGGCGACAGAACTTGAGACAGCATTTTGACGAATCAAATGTTAAAAAAATGCAACATATAGGTCTCTCAAATACAAATGAAATTATTAATTTGTGGTGCTGTCATCAAAGATGACGTAATAGAAGACGCAAAAAGGCGTATGCATTTAGTGTACTTGCGGATGAGACTTCTGACATATCGGGAAAAGAGCAATTGTCAATCGGATTAAGATTTTTGATGAAAAGCAGATGAAAATTCGGGAAGAATTTAGGCTTCGTTGAATTACCAGCTTTCGATGCTCACACAATTGCAGGGCCATAGACCATTTTTGGAGCAGGAAGGACTTGATCCAGAGAAATGTGTAGGCCAAGGTTATGATGGATGTGCAGCTATGGCTGGTAATGAGAACGGAGTACAAAGTGTATTACGAAGAAATATAAAAAGCCCAGTTTTCTCATTGCGCATCGCATAAATTAAATCTCGTTGTCAGTGACTTGAATAGTGTACCAGAAATACGTAACACAATTTCTACAGTGAAAGACATTATTGCGTTTTATAGAGAATCTGTGTTAAGACGGAGTAGGTCCCGAATATTCCAATGTTCTGTGAAACACGTTGGTCTCAAAATACAAATGTATTTCTGTTTTCAACGAACATTTTGTAGGTATGATTGCAGCGCTGAAAAAACTGTCATTGACTGGTAATAACCACTCCAGAAAACTGCATTTCAGTTACATGCAGCTTCAACTACGGCCCAATTTATTGTTGCTGTAGCTTTAATTGCAAAATATTCTGCTCTTCTAGAACCAGTGGTAAATGCTCTGCAATCAAAATCTTTGGATCTAATACAATGTTTAGAGCACATTAAGCGAATTCTCGGTGTGATAAAAGTTCATCGTAACAATCCTGAGCAAATTGCAGCAGAACCACGGAGCATGCAAATACAATAGCTGAAAAATGTGATGTTGAATTGTTGCTACCAAGAATTGTCGGAAAACAAAAGCATCGTTCAAATCCTCCAGCATCTAGTAAAGAAGAATATTGGAGAAGATCCTTAATAATCCCTTATTTGGATTCTCTTTATTGTCATTAGAGCAACGTTTTTTGGAAGACCATTCAGCTGCTTTTTCACTACTGAATCTTCATCCCCAGAATATGATGGAGATGACAATTGATGACTTTAGAAAAAAAAACAGTTTTCAAGATTTTATGATTTGCAAGGATTAGATTTTGAAATCGAATTATGGTATTCCATGTGGAGGGAGAAAAAAATGAGTAAACAGCAAGTAAAAGATATCCAAATGATGGATTTAGTTAAAGAAGCCGAATTTTTTCCCTGAAAAAAAAAGCATTAGAGTAAAAAGTTTATGTTTAATGAGTGTTCACAGGGCACTTGTATTAGGAAAGAGGAAATATATAAAAAGAATATTTAAGAGATTTGCAGAAAATCCAGAAAACTAATTTTAGTTTAACAGTTTGTTAGTTTTGTAAGATTTGTAACGCTTTCATTGTATTACAAAATGTGTATTTGTTTATAACATTATAATAAACTAGTGAAATTATATAATTTTATTCTTATAAAACTTCATTGATTATTTATTAATATTATTGTTTAAATATATATTTTTATTTATTATTAGTTGTAATATTATATTATTTATAATTTTACTTCACTTATATTAACCTTATAGTCTTTAATAATTACAAATTTTGATTTGCCTCCTAGTGAAAAACCTGGCTACGCCCATGAACATAGCTCATGTTTTTTCTTTGTTACAGCTTTATTTTATTTTATTTTTGGAATTTCGTTTTGGAAATCCTATTATAGAATTTTGAGAATTCTTGAAGTATGGTTTATCCAACAACTAGCTTGACTTTTGCTATTACGCAGTCATAACTTGAGTTTCGGACTCGCATTCTGATGCGACCATCGCCTCTGTGAAAGCTGTGGTAAAACTCGCTGAACAACGAGGTGACGGTGCTCGGAAATATTCCGATTTCGACGCGACAGGCAGCGCACGGACCGTTGCAGAAGAACGACGACCTTGAGGCGTGAGCATCGCTCGACAGCCGACTACAAGCGCGGGACCAGCTTAGGGAATTCGCTGGTCGTGAGTCACATAAAAACAGAGAGAACATTCATTAAATTTCAGTCTGGAAAACTTCTAAGATAGAATTATAATTGTACTAGCTAAAACGTTGCAATGTGAGCTTCCTCAATAACAGACGTTGATCGGGCAAGTTACATTGAACATTGGTCTTGCTAGCCAGTAAATTCATTTCTTTTCTACAGTCGTAAGAGGAATCAGATCAGAGTAATCCTTGTGTTTAATGATAAAGTTGTTCTTGTACATAATCATTTATCTAGATTCATATGTAATTGATTTAATGCTGTTTCAAACAATTTAAGAGAAATTGCCTGTGTGAAATTTTGAACAGGAGTGAAAGCCGTTCAATTATTTCTTTTAAAGTATTACTTCATGGACAGTCAAAAGACGTTATAAAACAAAATTTCGTACTGAAAGGCTACGTAGAAGCGAATGTCAAATGTGAATATTAAGTGTAACATTATTAATGATTTAAAGGTATTAGAGAATTTTGAGTATTGTTTGTATGTATTTTTATTTTGCAGGATGAGTATTTGAACTGTGATTTGTGTGTCTCATAAGTGATATTTTTGTGAAGGGTACATATGTATTTGTTGCTTGTTTCTTGTAAAAGGGGATCATAGTTATTATCGCTTTAGTGAAAACTGCAGTTTAGGTAGGGAACTAGCTACCATAGTTTAACAAAAAAGTGAGAACATAGGAGGATATGTGAACTCCATTGTACAGAGAATTTCATTCGTTAGAATACATGTTACCTGTTATTTAAAACTACAAAATTGTGTTTGCTTGTTATTTGATCATTAGTTTAGCAAGACGAACCCACCACCGATAGGGAATTTTATCCATTAATTGAGGTATTCCAGGTTTGCGTGACGGTGTAACCACAGTCACGAAATAATAAATGTTAGATTTACTTCAGTAATTCGGCGTACTACCAATCAGGAGGTAGGTACGTGACGGTTACAGTAGGGTGCGCACGATCGGTTTGGGCACGGCCGAGTCAGCTGAGTTAGCGGTAGTTTGGGCACTTGCACCTCGCGAATTTAGTATTTTCTGGTGTTTTCGTTGCAAGAAAAGGATATTGGTCATGTAGCGTCGTGATGAGTAAAGACGACAGGATTCTCAAATATCTACATTTATTTTGTACATAATATACACGGATAACCTAATATTTGTACAGAGCATATATGGGCATATATCATCCGCGTGTCGTTTGCGGAAAACAGATGATGATTCTCATAACAACCTTCATATATTAATACGCATCATGGCAATGTGTTGTCATGGTCGGCTGGCGGATGAGAGAGCCTACGACGTTACAATCACTCAACACACAAAATTGAGGAGACGCTACAGTAAATGTATTGGAATCTTTGGCTGATCCTGGTTTACGGTGCACCTAGCCTAGGCTTCCTCGATTGCTGTGCCTTGACGTGATCCGATTCGCTTACAATCGGTGTGCAGTAATGTTATCGCGCATCACACAGGAATCGTTTATATTATGTTCAAAAATATTTTAAAAGAAATTCTCTTAAAAGTGAGCGTTCCCTTTAAAACAAATTCTCTCATTTAAAATAAATTTATTTGTGTATATGTGGAGAACACCCCAAATTACTTTTAAAGATTATTCGCATAACATGCGTTGGAAATTATGCGTTGGACAGACTCAAGGATGTTTTATGTTATCGCGAGGGCCGACGGCTCGAGCTTCGTCCTCAATTTGGACACGCGTGTGAAGCGTCACAATTCTGCACGTGTGAACAGAACGGATCACTTACACCGTGGTATGACGATCACAGTTGTCACATGCTTCGAGCATAGAATGCAGAAATATTCTATGCTCGAAGGTCACATGCGTTTGATGAACTGGCATGATGTTCCAATGGCACTCTGTGTGTCTTTGCCCCAAATATCAACTGAAAGTTCAACAAAATTAAACAAGAATGAAAAATAATAAGATAAATAAATTCTAACATTTACTAATCTTAAAATTACCATTCTAATTATAAGAAATTCTATCTTCAGGTTTGGTCGGTAAAACTTAACCTCTACAAGTTATTTTATTTTTTTTTAATACTATTGAATCGAAATCAACTGCATGTTTACCAGTGTACACATTCCTAAAAATATCACATGCTAATCTGTTTGGATTAGCTTCCATTTCAGTTTTTGCATGCATATTCTCCAAACTTTGCACTAATTTGATCCAAAATGTTAATTTATATTTTTGGTTTCACAATTTAACTCTTGGATTTTCCAATTGATGTATAAATAATGAGTAATACTACATGGGTGTTTTATATTTCACAATAGTGATTGTGTATGATTTTACACTGCTTGTGTATTTATTTTATAATTTACTGACAGTGTAAGGTGAATTATTAGACTATGAACTTACCATGCATAACAACGTTTTGTTGTTGAAATGTTTGACGCAAATATAATTATTGTCATTTAATTTTCTCCTTTTCTGGGGAAAAATTAAACCTTATTATATTTTCGCTTTGATGCGGAAAACCAGCTATTTGATTGACCTCTCTCACTACTACTATCACACGGTTTAACGAAGCATTTTCTACCCTACAAGGGTTAAGAGACGCGTTGCATCAACCCACTTTGAATTTCACCTCTGGTTAAAGTTTTACAGTGAAAGGGTTCAGCCAGGACAGCTGTTTAATAGAGTTTGTGCCAGCTTACGGACCGACTAACGATCTTCTGCGCATGCGCAGATGCTCAAAATGATGCGCAGAAGATCGATAGTGCTTTCGAGGTGCAGAAATTGTCATTAGAAGCCATCTTGCCCAATAAATGCCCAGACCGATCGCAGCGCTATATGCGAGAACTAGCCTCACACAAGCTTCAGAGTTAGACTGGTAGTGAACACACCTATAATTCTTACACCTTGACTCAGTGGTAGTGGCCTGGCAGTGGCAGTTAGTAAACAGTGGTAAACTGTGTGTTCACAGCAGTTCACAGAATACTCTGCTGGTTCAGAATAGTGTTGTGCAGGTGTTGTGTTTCATGATTGCCGGCACAGGACAATTATGGCTTTGTACGACAACAAACATTGGCTTTTATCTCACATAAAGAATTCATTTATATCTTCGGATGACACAGGTGGGATTCTTGGAATTGTAAATGCGGGTTTCTCTATTGTTTCATGAGGAGGGGAAAACAATCGAGTAAAATTTTGAAAAATATATATGAAATTCTTTAGGAATATGTGAAATGGTGATGCTTGGCGAAGACATTCCCCGGTCACTCTCTCATCGACCAAAGTTTGTTGTTATCCTGGAGCAGACCATAGTGAAGGAGAAGACGAAATGGATGTTCTGTCACACTCCTTGGATATGTTGGCTGGTAATTGTTTTGTCATTTATATTGCACTGTATTTGTTCAGATGTCTGGTTGCATGATATTTGTTTACTAGCGTGAACAATTTGTAAAGGCTATTACTAACTGTCATAAGAGCATTTCTGGTATAGTAGGTGATTACGTTATTAATAATGTAATACTAATAGCATAATATTATGAAACAGAAAGCACTATCTGTTTGCCACATTATTATATTATTTAGTATTTTATTATTTTATTATGATGCAGCTTGGAAACAATGCACATTTGTACTTGTATAGCATCCTGGGCACATGTCCAAAATGCATAAATCAGGAAATCGAGATATTTTTGTCATTAGAATTGTATTCATTTGAAAATAAATAACTCTTTTTAAGTGATTTTGATTAACAAATAACTGATAGCTTGCTAGTTTTTCCTAGATGCTTCAACACAGTACCTATAACCATTTGCAAACAACATTTTGAACATAGGACCTTCAGGACCATTGGACACGTTTGAACATTGGACCACCAAGTGATGGAACTAAATAATATAATCATAGAATACATGAAATCTATTTTTTCACACAGCAAAGTATTATTTTCAGGATCTTTGGACATCATTGCAATTACATCAATTTTCCATTTTTTGTTCCATTTTGCAAAATAAAAAGGTTCTATTTGTCAATTTTTCTGGTCATTTGATAAATATATATTAATAGTTGTGATATTACTGCAATGTACAAGAAAAATACATTAATGAGAATTATTATCACCACCTTGACTAACTAGCTTTGGTATTAAAACAAAAATGCTGTAGTTTGTTGAAGTTTGCTCAATGTCAGCTTTTTTTTGTGCTGAAGTTTCTGATAATTTAAAAAATTTCAATAATTAAACCAGTACTTTCAAGACCTTTACACTCACGTTTTCTTAACATTTCATGCTTAGGCGTAGTGTTTTTAGTACCTGATCATTAGAGTCTGGAATAATGCAAAGTAAAAAACGAAAAAATATGTACATAAATATGTAATGAAATAATAATAAGAATACGTTGGGAATATGTAAAGGGTATAATATGCAATCTATCAAGTATGCTCTTCTTGAGCATTTATAAAAAGTAAATGGACATAATTTGACATTATTTTAAATTTAAAACCCTTTTTTAAACCAATTTTAAAAATAAAAATTGATTGGCCTACATTAATTTTTAAGAGTACATTTAATTTTCTGGGCTATGATAGTCTCATATAAGCGTGGGAACTCAATGACGGGCAAACAATGTCTGTAGATGTTGTAGTGCTACAGTCGGGGGAGAACCAATATTGGGATAGTGATAAAGAAACCGCACTGATATTTTCACACCAAAAGGGTAATATTCTCGCTCAGATGAACAATTGTTGCAACATACATGCAGGACGGATGGTTAACCAAAATAGTTTGCATCGTTGAGTCTCCTGGCACATTGACAGAATCAATTCCAGCAGTGTCATTTTAGTTCTGTGCCTTCAATGTTATTTCTTGAAAAATATTGAAAAATATTCTATATCACTATAACATTATAAAACACTAATTTAGTGTAAAATAGAAGTATTGGAAGTTAAAGGATGTTAAGGGAAATTTGAATGGAATGCAAATAAATGGGCAAAAGTTTATGATGAAAAGATATTTAATATTGTAATAATATTGGTGTAATAATAGTTTTAAAAAGAAAAATGTATAAATATTTAATTTTAAGAATACTAGTTTACATTGACAAGAAAATATATTTCTTGCAATGATTTTCACACTATCTTGAGTATGTCTAATTATTTGAATAATTTAATGTTTGTTTACACGTAACTTGAGGGTGAAAGAGAACAGAGTTCTATTTAGAAATTTAAACCCATGTTTCAAATGTCTGTAGTTCTGTTGAGGTTTTCATTGTTTTTCAATTAATTTACTTATCATATTTATACTGTTTTGCCTAGAAAGGGGCATACCTTCTGGACATAAACAGTATAAATATATAAGTGTAGATCTAAATCTGTAATGACATACATACTACAGTTTTGGAACACGTTTGTAGAATACTACATATGTTTGATCAACACCAGCCGATCCTTAGGTGTGATTTGTGCTACGTTTCCAGGCATTTCTCGCTCTTTGATAAAACTTCCAATATTTCAATGTATGTAAAAACATTTACGTACAGCTTTTGATGATCATCCCCCAAAAAGTCAAAAGAATTGCTGTTTTTGACGTTTTCATTCATGAATTGTTAAATATTTTGGGAAAGGGTCCGTATATCAATTCTATTCCTGTGACCATAATATTGGTACAGTTAGTATTATCTTCAGTAAAAAAGAATAATTTTTCAGATTAAAGCAGTGAAATTTGCGTTGATTTCTTTAAACCCTTTTATTATTTGAAAATCATGAAACAAAAGTCAAAACAAAGTTTGCCACAATTACCATCCTCAATCCAAATGTTCTTTATACACAAAAAATATACTTACATTTACATTTTCTTTTCAAATATTTGAAGAAAAATTTTTATTGAACCTTTGTGTGATAACAATGCTATGTCTTAATGTGATAATTTTCTTCCAAACTAAGAGATCTATTTTGCTACCATCATGCACATCGTGAATTTGCAATATAGAAACAAAAGCTTGAGGATGAGGATAATATACAAAGAATCAAAAAAACCCCTCCCAGGCGTTCTGGGAAATTCGATTTTTTTTCATTAATACATTTTACATTTCAATTTTTAACATACTGTAAATACCATAAAACGGGTATATATGAACAGCATGGGTTATAGGGAGCGTGGTGCAACTTTCAATATTCTTTGCTTTAAATATCATAAAGTGATAGCACTGAAACAAGTAGATGTTGCTAGATCTTCTAGACACGTGTGTGTTAACTTGTTTCAATCATTGTGTTTTTAAAGCACAGGGAGTTGTAAATTTATGGTACATAATTTAATGATTTCGTTAGTTTTCAAAACTCACAACTTGTCTCCCCTTTTATCTCTTATCTGTTTATTACCTTATGGGTACAATGGAAATAATATTTCTTATAACCTAACCTATTATATTGGGTTAATAATATTTTTGTATATTCATTTTTTGGTAGAAAATAAGGAACATTAACTTCACTAAATTTCCCAGGGTTGTATGAAATGATGCCATGCGTCATAAACACAAAAAAATTCAGGAATCCAGGCAAAATATGTATGGAAACTATAGAACCTGCATAAATGCTCTGGTTGAAGAAAGCATGTCTTTGACAAGATGATTCTAGGATTTTCTTGATAGGAAACAATATGATAAAAAGATTTATAATAAAATTCTGGTTAATAATTTAAAGGGGTTTTGAACTGTCTCAAGCACTTGGCAGGTTGTGGTGTATGAGATTGCAGCCACTTGGAATAGGGGAAACGCCTATCTTATCAAATAAATTGCAAGGTTAATACATTTATTAGCCTTCCCAATCGTCAGTTATCTGTTTCAATGATGGCTACTGAATAAAATAGTCTGTACAAAGATAAATAGGAAAGATTTTATACCTAAAAGTCTTGAAATATTCTTTTAAAATATGCATTTATGACTCAAATTCTAAAATATGTGCTTTAATTGCAATTAAAATTAAAAATATTTTCATTTCCTCCCATAAACCTTTTTTGATAAAATTCAGAAGTATCTTAAAATGAAAAGATATATTTTTAGAAACAATATATCCATCGCCATGAAAGTAAATATTCACCTTAGTGGTACATTGTAGGTCCCTTTTGTATTTTTTCTTCTGGTTTAAAATATGTTATCAAGAAATATCCTACATTTGCACAAGTATTTATCATTTATAGAATGTTTTATCATTTATCTTTGACAATAGATTTTATTACATGGAGTTTTGTTTTCTCCTTTCAAAAATTTAAAATTTATTGTATTTATCTTTGAAAATAGATTTATTAATGGAGTTTTTTGTTTTTCTCCCCTTTTAAAATTTCAAAATTCAAAATTTTGCATGGGAGTTTTTGTTTTTTTCTCCCCTTTTAAAATTCAAAATTTAGAGTATATGAGTAAGTAGATCACAGAATTTTGAAAATGTCACACAATTCACTTTTCCCATAGCGTCATACGCAGTTTTTTAATTGTTTTTCTTTGGCGAAATAAATAAATAAATAAAAGAAAACAAATGACAAGCTTTTCAGATCAATGAACACCCAGAAATAAATATGAAAGAACCATTTTGTAGATAAGACTATTTTAACGAAAACCAAAATATGTACCTATAATTACACGAATATGCACAACAGCAAAAATCAGCCAAATATGCCTTAATATCCACGAACGTATTAATCTATATAGCATCATATTCTAACCAAATTATAAAGAAAATTCACTTGGCTATGCACCGAAGCAACGGACAAAAATAGCAAAACCTAGAAATCCGCTCCTAATAACAAATTTTCTTAGGGGAATATATCAAAGGCAGTATATGCGAGGATAACGTTCATATTTGGGCTCTAAAATGTTTTTGCTGAGATATTCAGAGATATTGGTATTCATATCTTTATTAAAATATTCCACTGGAATTTTGTTTTCACAATGCCTGATGCCATCTTTCTTCGGTAGATGACACAAAATGAAAACAGAACTTGTTTTTCATAGACTTGTGCCGCAGTGGCCTGCCGAATACATCTCATTCCCGCGTTGCTGTCAATAACAGCAACAGGAAAATCACGCTGGCCCTACTGAAACAATATGGTGGTTGCTCCTGCCACCGGTTGTGCCGGGGTCGTTCTATCCGCTTATTTGATTAGCGGCTCCGGTGCGTCAACTCCAAAGGGCATTAGTCCCGTAAGCCAAAGCGTTTTTCCCCGGGGGTGGCGGGATCCTTCCCGCTGGATGGTGAGATCCGCCGCCGACGTACTTCTCGGCTAGGGAATTTCTCAACCAGGTATCGCTCACCAGCAGGCACCGCCCCAACAGCGACAAGCTCTAAGCTCCCGACCGGCAGTGTGGTAGTGTGTAAGGGTGAGGATAGAAGGAAGGAAGGAAATATCGCATTTGGGCCGTGGCCCGTTGTTATTCTCCTCTAGGCAGGGGCAAATTCGACCAGCTATGCAGCTATAATCTACTTTTACGGTGCGAAGGCCCAATGGGTCTTATCCGCGCGTTGTTGCCGACCGACACGTTCGCTTGCCCGCTCGCTCCAGAATCGTCAAAATCCACAGCTACTTTTGTCAATATATGCATCTACCAAAAATGTTTATTTCCCTCCTTATTATATTAATAGCCGTAATACTTTTTTTTAGCGTTAATATCTAATACAAAGGAGCCCTTTATATGTATTTTCTTATAAAATGAAAAAATTGTTGATTGTCAAATATTGATTAATTAATTTCCCCAAAAAACGAAAAAACTATTTAACATTTATCCAACTTTCATCCTAGTACATTGTGTTCCTTTTATCATTTCTAGACTGTCGCATTTCTCGTAGTTATGAATATTAGCACAAATTTTTGTATCATTTCGGTGTTCCTTTTCAAATTGAATTGTTTTATCAATGGGGATGAAATTTGAATATTTGAAATTTGATAAATGTTTATCGTTAACATCTTTCATTTCTTAACCCTATGTTGCAGGAATATTTAAATAACAACGCATTGAATTTGAGGGGTACCAAATGGGCAACATCGCCGAACTTAATTTCCTTACTGATTTTATACTTCAGTCCAGTTAACTTCATTTTTTCGGGTTCGTATTTCTTCATTCTCATTTTCCGTTTTCATTTTAATGAAGGAATATCTGCTGATGCCTGTTGTTGTGCAAAATTCATTCAAACGATGGACTCCGTTTATGGATCTTATTTAAGTTCTCGAATATTTTGAAAATGTTTTTACCACTTTAATTATTTCACCTTTTTCCTTACGATTCTTTACATCTCTTAAAATTGACGATGAAGCGATTCACTAAATTACAACCTACTTTCTTTACCTGCGTCCACCATATCCCTCCCCCCCACCAGAAAAATCGACCCCCGCAAGGAATTCTCGAAGGGCTTCTTGTGATCATATGAGTATTAGCTGGATGCTGGCTTCCGCTGATATATAAACACATGCTTCCTTTCAGCCCTGGGGTTACCCATTCTGCACCTGTGCCTAGTTTTTCGTCGCGTCTTCCGTCGAGTCTCGTCGTGTCTCGTCGCGCGGTTGACTTCAAAACAAACACCAAACAACAGAAGTAACACACACAAATAATTTCATCATTTTACCCAAAACTTTGTCGCTGGAAGTTTTAAATCGGACTTCAGAACGAAAATATCCCAGCGACGATTTATTCTAATGCACAAATTAAAAATTCACACTTTTTCGTTAACAATTAATTTTTAAGACACGCCTTTGGCATATTGATAAAATGAAAGTATTTCCCAGCTGAAGGAACTGAAATACTGTATCGATTTTTCCTAAACAATTCCACCAATTTTTGGACACGTTTTAACGGTGTGAATGAAAGGTATTTAAAAAATCAGTTCGCGAAAATCCAGCGTTTTCATTATTTTATTTAAAGGAAATGAATGACATTTTCGATTGCCATCGTGTTTCTCGTCATTTTCTCGACAGGAATTTTTCTACTTTTGCTACCTCAATTTGACACAGTGCACGAGATTCTTCCATGAGAATAACGTCCGTAAGAGCCATTGTGTTTTCAGACGTGAAAATGATATAGTTCAGGCCGCGTATTAGACCGCACTAAATTCGCAATGGCAGCATAAACAATTTCCTGTCGGAATGCCAACATGAAACTATTACTCAATCAACTCTCTCGCTTTTGTGTTGTTTCTAATCATCCATTCCTCGCCCGGTTGAGAGACCAACAAGGAGTCAACAAGGGACACCCCACTGGGGCCAGGTTGACATGGAGATGTAGTCGGGTGATGATGCCACAGCGCTGCATCGCCGTGGATCCCCACTCACCCTGGAGTTCAGTAAAGACCTAGTCGAGCCGGTTGATCAGGTGGGTTAGTCGCCCGCCCGTGTAGAAGAGTCAGAGGCCGAAAGAAGTGTATTAGGACCTACAAGGTGCGAGACCTCCCCTCAGTCAGCAGGGCTCACCTGTATTCGCTTGGCGAACATGACTAGAGCGTCTAGAGGCCTACACACGAAACCATCGTCAAGGTGACAATCGGAAACGCATACACAGACCACTCAACTCTCAGGTCACCCATTCCTTCGACACGGGTCGACATGCATCGACATGCAGTGCGAACTCATGGGTGGGCGTTTACTTACAAAGAAGGCCAGTGAGGAAGACGAGGTGAAAAGAATATGGGTGACAAGAAATGAGAAGCAAGAAAATGAAAAATGAAGAAAGGAACACTTGAGACTTCTCTGCATCCCTCAGGCCGTGGACCAATCCACCTCGACGGTAGTATAGAAGTTACTCCCTCAATTCAATAATGCCTTATATTTATTTGTCGAGGCTCAGGTCTGCTCTTCCGCCTGACCACGTAAATTTCTCTGCTGCTTCCTCCCTATAGCAGTGAAAGAACATCACTCGCGTGACAAACAGGATTAAAATTATCTCAAGAGCTTCTTTTATGCTTAAAGACATCAAGAATTATACAGCGTGGAAAGCGCCTTAAACTCCACGGTTGCGATCGGATTTAACCCGTGAACAATAGTCCTACACTACAACCACTACACAACTGAAGCCGTCAAAAGTTATGAAATGTTGCAACGAAAACTGCAATTTTCAATAGATATTCTAGTATTGTAGGTTCCAGATACGAAAAGTGTGTCATACTCGTTTTACAAGTAAATTACAAGGGCTCAGGTGGGCTGGTGCAATCGGTCCACTGTACGTGGGCTGAATAAAGTCTCCTCTTCAAAGGGACACTGTTGGAAAAGATTTTGAAAATATTTGGAGGTAAAAAAAATCGAATTATATATCAGTCAAATTTACAGTTGAGATTATCCCCCCCTTTTTTTGCTTCAATGGCTTAAGAATGATTGCCAACATACACACACATATATACAGGATTCATTATGAAAGTAATGCACATGATTTTATTGTGACACGACTATCCAAGGCAGCTTGCTAAAACCGTTCGGCAAATGTTGAGGGGTCTCCCTTTCCAACGCAGCTTGGTCGTCAGTTTGCTCCGAGCAGTGAGAACGGAAAGACGTGCCTCCGCGAATACATTGCATCTGGCAACAGGATGGGACAATACCGTAAAGCCAGTCCATACCAAGGAAATTAGAAAACTTTACTACGAGAAAATCTGTGCAATTCTGTAACACCACTGGTTGCAATTATCTGTTCTTCCACTCCTAAAATGCTTGTCACATTGTCAAACTAGTGGTGATACAGAATGGCACAGACTTTCTCGTACTAGTTTACTAATTTCTTAGTCTTATTTACCTTTCGGTCTTGCTACATACTCAAGCCTGCTGCCATGTATCACCGCCCAAACTACATTTTTTAAACATTTTCTCAATTTTTAGGTTCCTAATGGTAGAACCAAAATATTATTCAGAATATTAAAGAAGAGTAAAACCTCGCCATATGAATTTTCATTGAACAATTCAGGTGCCGTTCTAAGAAAATAGCGTTTACTGTATCGATCTCATTAAGGAAAGTAGTGATCTGCAGTGATTCCAAAGCTCTCTCGAATCCATCTCTTCCTTCTCATTTTGTGACCTCTGACCATCCAACACAATTCATCATCTATTGATTCGCCGCTATATCTTAGTCGGTTGTTGGGTCCCTAGCCACGTGGGAATAACAGGAAGAAATAGTGACCAGGCAGCCAAGTCTGCCTCGAAGAAAAGAGTTAGACATCTTGACAGTCCCACGGAAGACACTAAGCTTCTTTATAAAATGTTATATCCTAGGTGAATGGCAAACAGATTTAAAACTCAGGTTTAAGCTCACGAGAATCAAGAATTCCATAAATCTGGTCTTCCTCATCCTATACTATACGCGAGGAGATCATTTAACTCGACTTCGGATCGGTCACTGCCATTTCTCCACGGATATCTCCTCAGCACCATCCCATGCAATACTGCAAAATGATCTTACTGTGGAACATGTTCTCTTGTATTGTGGTAAGATAAGGAGAGCTGCCGAAGGCATCACCTTCTAGCACCCTAGCGGAGATTCTTAAAAATACAAATCTTCTCTCCAAGGTTTTTAGCTTTTAGAGACTAACCTTACCTTATCTGGAGAAAAATAATGCCAATTATTGGCTTTAGTCCGTGATTGTAAAGTAACTATCTTTTTAACTTGCACTGCAACTTTCGTACTGGTCTTAAAATAATTTTACACAGGCGCCATTGACGCTAGGTGTTGAGCGCCTTACTCAATCTATTTTATACTACGTAAGTAGTATGCGAGAAACACGCGCAAGAGAACCAAAGGAATTTTGTGGAATGTAAAAACTGAACGTTGAAACTTTCGTTGTTTGCTATCTACTGGCTTAGGTGGCTGAGAGCTTCAATTGAGGTCACTTCGGTGTCTGTGAGCGGGAGGTCCTAGGTTCGTGTCCTGACGGTGACGGAGTTTCGACTCTAGCTGGATGGCTGGGTCGAATTCACCGCTGTCAGGGTGATAATTATTGCGTCCTGCTGCTCTAATCGATAGATTTCCGTGGTTTGTCCGATCAACACCTGGCGAATGTTGGAGCAGTACCTAACAAACGTGCCACGGACAGTGCGCGATCTCTCTCCTCTTCCTTGTTCTATCCTCACCCCATATGAACCTCTCTACACTGCCACACGTGTCGGAGCTTATGGCTTGTCTCAGTTAGGGCAGTGTCGAGTGGAAATACCTGGTTGAGAAAACCCTGAAGCTGACTGTAGACCGTGCGGATCTCGCAGTCCAGCGAGAACTTGCTCAAGCTTAAGTCATCCTTCCGACACTTTAATAAAAGTTGAACATTTTCGTTTGCAATTTTCAAACATTAGAGAGTTTTATTACATTATTTCAAGTGTAGTTTAGGAACATAATCATAGATATTGGAAAATAATGCTGTGACTGCCCTTACAAAATCATTCAAAATATACTATCGACAAGAAATATTTTTCGCATGCGCATACATACGCCAACGAAAGTTCATGTCAATTTTTATAGTTGTCAGTAACCAAATAATTCTACAGAAGCCTTTTGGTTCATAATCTAGTGTACTGTATAGATAACTGGCAAATCACGGAAATGAAATTTCGACAGATACGCGTTTGAAGTTTTCGTAGTTTTTAATAAAGAAATTACATGTTAATAATTTATGAATTAAGGAATAAAGAATTACCAAAGGCTTCGTCAAGTTTTGTTAATATAATAAAAATTATAACAACGATCGTAATTTAAAATTCTTATTTTAGGAGTGTCAATGTGCAGACCAAGAACGGCTCTCTATGATCGCACTGTGTGGCGCTCATGCACTGACTCCGTTCATTCGGAATCCGTTTCATTCGTAGCTGCCCTGCACTAGGGTGAGTTTCGATGCAACGAATGGAAAACGCTATAAGGAAGTGCGTGCTGATCGGAGACTACCGTAAAATTGTATGTTAACTTGCAGAGCTCCTTCTGTTTGGTGTGTTGGGAGAGATTTCGCTGCGTTAGTTGACTGCGTATTCCTTCAAATAATATTTGCGTTTCCGTAAAATAAATTTTAAAAATTGGCAATTAAAACATGATCATTCTCGAAAATTTCTTGTTTTAGGCAAAATTATATTAAAATGGGCATCAACCGCCCTTTTAGGACATTTTAGGTAGTATTAGATGCCTTCAGTAGATCTATCTTTTCATGATTCGTAATCATCTGCAATTATATTCCACAACATCCTACAGGAACAAAATAGGCTTTTGCCCTAGAACCCGAGATCAAAATAAATTAAAAAAAGAATATTTTTTATTGACAGGGTATTTTATTTTATCAATTACTAGGGACCATAGAATGAGCGACAGGTAGAAGGTTTGAAGAAAAGTATTACAGATTTAAAAGAAATGGAAAAAAGGGAAGAAGTGGGGTTAAGGGCAGAGTTCTCCCGGGTACTAGTTACCCCCACTAGAGTATAGAAAAAGAAGAGAAATGCTGTGACATGCGGGAAAGTAAAATTTTTATTTTCCTTACCCCAAATTTCTACCCCCTTTTATACATTTTGTTTAGAAAGGAACCAAAAAAGCGTGGTTAGAACATTTAACAAAATAATTTTCGATCCAGAAAAATTATTTTCATCTGCTCGAATAAATTGGAACCCGATAACGCTAGTTTTTTTCTTCCCTTTTCCTCGTGGCTCGGGGGGTTGGTTGTATGTCGTCAAGTCAGCACGATGGTAAAGGGCACTACAGTTTTTAGTCTGCTGACATAAGTTCCCAAAAATTTTTTTTCAATACGGTGCAGGGTTCTATGTACCAGGGATGCAGTCCTCCCCTTTTCACAAACGTTTTTCAATTTTCTTTTCCTCTGTCAGGCTATACATGGGGAAAAAGACTAAAAACTGGTTCTTGCCCGTAACCGCAGCAATTTCAAACCCCTTGGGTTTTGTTCTTTTCTTCAAAAGAAAGATGTCCGGAAAATGGGAATTTTGGGAAAAATATCTTTGGGGTGGAAAAAGAGGATAAATCTTTTTACTTTTAGTTTTCTTCCTCTAAAAGTTGTAGCCAGCATTTTTGTTGGTCTTTTATCAAAAAAGCAATTGACTACAAACCTCTGTTCGTTACAGATTTTTCCCAAAAATTGAAAATTCCCCATCATCTGAACGAGCTCAATTTTTTATTGAACCCGATATTTTTTATTTTTAAAAATCTACATGAAGACTAAAATATTTTCATGATTTTCAAAAATTGGCAATTTTGTTTGGGTTAAAACTATCCTTTTTTAAACAAAAAACGATTAAAAGAATTTCAAATTTAATTTAGTTAAAATCCCCGATTTTCAAAGTTACAAAAAATAAAGTTTTTTGGGTTTCGTCTTTCTGCAATTAAATATCGAAGATAGATTTTTCCCTTTAATGAAATCTCTTAAAGAAGTCTTGAAATAAGATCATGTTATTTTTTGAAAATATGAGTTTTTTCCCGTAATTTTGCACGAAATGTAGGCAACTTCAAATTTGTTTTAACACTTTTCACTAAAGGACGCACATTTTCTTTTAAATTTTCCAGGTATATATCAGGACAGTAAATAATGTTAGTCCCATTTCGGTAATCTCTCTTATTTTCGAAAATTTCAATGAGTTAACATTTCAAAACTACAAAATTGACGATAGAGATTTTTTAGAATCTGTTCCCAACTCAACTCTAAAAAACATTGTGCAAATAATGAGCTCTTTAAAATGGTCATATACAGTTTTGATAAAAATAGTAGTTTGATAATTTGGCTGGAGTAATGCAATTAAAAATATTCCCCAAAACCGCCAACATTTTAAAAAAGTTTCCACGGAGAAAAATGGACGCTTTAAAATGACTGGGTCTCATTTTCATTGAACTCGCTAAATTATTGAAAAATTTCAATTTAGAAATAATGAGTTGTAGCACCCCCAATTATTGTTCACAACCTTTGCTGAAGTTTGCATGTTAAATCTATTTTTTTGTATCTTCACGAGTACGACTGAAAGTAGTTGATTTATTTATTTGTGAAAAAAATAATTTTTGTATTATTTTCCTCGGTAATATTTCGATATTTTTTATTCACTAGATAACTCTATCATTTTTTTTTCCGTTTCCCAGATTGAAGATATTGTAGTTCCTTTATATTGGCTTTTCCCGGGCTTCGTCCCCCGAAAGGTGTAAGATGGCGTGCACCCCACGCCATCTTTTGTCAACCGGGGCATGGGCGGGGAGACTCAATCCGGCCCAAACCCGAAATTGCTTTTTGGTTATTTGGGGTGGGCGTAACGTCGGTCGAAGAACCTGTTTATTTATTGAAAATCAGGGAATATAAGTAAAAGTATTTAAATTAGTGAGTGAAAAAAAATGGGTTGATGGTTTTCCCTTTTAATTCCCTGCAAACTTTTTGGGGCTGTTTAAACGGGGCCCCTGTTTAATTAAAATCCTTTTTATATATTAACGAAGTAAAAGGGAAGTTAGTTTGTGAATGGACAGGCTGGGGAAGACACCATGCAACAACTGTTCCCCTGCAGTTTGTCGACCGGGAGGTTCTGGGATTCGAGCCCCGCGGTGGCTAGTGGCTGCCCCATTTCGGCAATCCCCATTATTTTCAAAAATTTCAGTGAGTTAACAAGCGGCAATGACCAAAACGTAGGTTAAATTTCCCAGCCTCTCTTTTGGGGTTTTCGGCCGGTTGTTTTTGATTGGGTTTCCATTTTTTCCCCTACGATTCCAAACAAATGCCCGACAAACAGACGGCCATTGACAGCGTGTCTTTCCTTCTCATTTTGCGTCCTCTTCTTTTCCCACCACACGCCCCATATTACTATGCTTGGGGGAGCCCGGTCGGGAGCTTAGAAGTTACCCCGGACGTTGCCCGTTTTGGGGGTGTATCTAAATGGAAAAACGCCGCAACTAGTAGCTCGGCGCCAGATCTCACGTTGCAGCGGTTGGGGGAAAACCGCCACTTACAGATATGCAATTTTGCCGGGGCTAATGGTCGTAGTTGATTTTGCCCGGAAGCCCGAAATATTCACTTTTCAACCCGGTGTGAAAGGGAAAAAAAACTAGGAGAGTCGGAAAATAAAGTTTCCCTTTTTCTGATAGGAAAAAAGGGGGCATGCTAAAGTATACACTGCGAACATGAACAAGTTGCCCTATATTTTTTAACAAACTAACCAAAAAAGTTGATGTCTTTATTTGTCTTAAAGATTAAAACTCCCTGCAAGAAAGGTGTAAATTTTACGAAAAAATCCTGCATAACACTAATTTCGGAAGGAAAGAGATTAAAAATGGAGTGCTCAGTCGGGGCTGACATCGGGGGAGGGGTTCCCGAAGAATGGGAAAATTTTTTTATTCTACACTAATTCCGTTTTCTCTTTTCCCCCCTCGAAAACTGGGAAAATACTACTGTCCGCCTGAAATTACTTTTTGTAAGTAATTACTTTCCCTGAAATAATGATTACAAATATATAAATGAATATTGAAATAATTTTACATATCGGTACAGAAACACTTTAATATGAAATATTTACGGGGGTTGTATATTCTGTATTTCCTTTAGTTTTACTTTCTGTCATTACAAATTTCTTGTGAGGAGACAAAGTTATGTAATTGTGCGCCGGAAAACAGGGAAATTTTTGCCCGTCTTATTGCGGGCCATGGTAACGAAAAATGGATAAATCCAGTTCTAAAATATAGAAAAAATTCCTCCCAAACGTGGTGTACCCAGAATCAGTTTTGAATTTAGCGCTTTTTCCCTTTGCGTATTAAAAATTTTTTAAAAATGAAATTAAAGAGAAATGTTAATTTAAAATAAATTACATTATCTTCTTGTTTAAAAAATAACAAGATCATTAACTCCATGCAGACGGGGTCTGGGAAAAAAACGTTTAACTTTTAAGTCGGGCTCCTACCGACAGCGCTATTAGACAATTTGACAGAGCCTGCTCCCGTTAGGCCCAATTTAACCCCTTTTAATACAAAAAAACCAAATTTAAACAAAGGAATATCTAGTACCATTTTTTCTGACTTTCCCCCTGAATGTCAGCATTAAAATCTTTCATTAGTCTTATTTTTTCCCCTCAGCTGCTGTCAATAATTTCATTTTGAATTAATTTTAATTTTTTTATCACGAAGTGGGACGGGGCGCACACATCTGAGTTGTATGTTGCTGTGCCTTCTGTTAGTATTGCGGTGAGGAGGACATTATTTCGTGGGTGGTTGAAGCGTAGATAAGATACGACAAATTAACATCAATCAACTGTAAAATCCCAAAGGATTGTAAGTTTCGTACGGTCACGAAGGAACGGTTCCCTCGAACACTCAAGAAGTCTTTGAAACACCTTGCTATTGATATTCATATGGTCAACTCCAAATTTTTTAAAGTAGAAAGAGTGTTTGGTACCAGAAAGAGCATTTGCTCACACATAGAAAACATGTTGAAGGGTGCGAGGATTCCAATACAAGATCTGCTGCATATCTCACTTCCCAACAACTGTGTGACAACTGAAGACAACACTGTATTGAAATTAAGAACTTCCTTGGGGAGAATTACACTAGGCGCCTTCTTCCCCGACGAATGTAACAATGGTTAATTCCCTAAACAAAAGGGTAAGCTAATTTTGGAGGTAACAGCGTTGAAGATATTTCTCCCGTCAGCTGCTCTCATTCAACAATCCACCACTGTTAAAACAAAGATACCAGAAAAGTTTTGGATGAATTGTAAATTTCTGAAAACCACTGTTGTACAAACAGAATAAATATTGGTATTTTGATATGTCGGTATGTCGATAGATCAAATTACCTGAAAAGGGAAATAATTTTTCTCAATTACAAAAAATCGTTTTTTTTTCTGTATTAAAATTCAATTGATTGATTGATTTTTTTGTGTTTCCGGCCGTCCCAACTGCTTTGGTCATTAGTCCCGTTAGTGTAGTGCATGTTTTTCTCGGGGGATGGCGGTGATCTTCCCCGCTGGATGGCGAGATCCGGCGCCACCTACTGTCGGTTGGGGGGTTCTAATCAGGGCTCTCCCACCAGCGGGCACCGGCCAGCCGGGAAAGCTCAAGCCCCGACCGATCTCCTCGAATATATGGTAGTGTAGTGCATGTTAGTGTAAGTGTGTGTGTAAAGGAGAGGGTAGACAAGGAAGAGGAAGGGCAGATCGCGCGCGGTCCGTGGCCCGTTTGATAGTACTGCTCCCGGGATTCGCCGGTGTTTATCGGGGAAACCACGGAAAACTACCGATCAGCG
>CAXIVR010000104.1:0-14573 GCA_964035755.1 Teleogryllus oceanicus | reverse complement strand
TAGTATTTGTTACAAAACATTCTTGCCCCCTACATAGATCATAGTCTTTTCCCCATTGTCGTTACACATCTTTCCAAAAGGCCAATACCTCTTTTTTAGTGTTCCAATCTACAATTCAAATCCCCAATGACAATTAGTTCAACGCTCACTTCTTCTATATATCACAAGCTCACTAGAAAGCATTTTCAAGAAAGCATGGACTGTCCTTTCAGTAAAACTCTGTCTTTAGTTATCAAACCCTGAACTGCAAGACTGAGGAACCTTCGATTACATACTCACAACCATTCCAAAGCCCTTCAGAGGAACCTTCGATTACATACACACAACCATGGAGTTAGGAATGTATTATTTATAGTTCCATGCTCTCAATGGCTTCATCACAATTATTTCACGTTATTACAATTTTGAGCGAAGAAATCGAATAGCTCTCAGAAGTTTTGTAGAAACATTTGTTATCTTAAATATTATTTGAACAAGTACCATTCCCAAGTATTAAAATTGATAAATCGCAAAATACTAAGGCTAAATGCCGAAAAATACTTGGAAAAATCAATGATCGCAGCACTATCTCACGAATTTACAGATCGATAACGTCTGAACAAATTGTCCGATTTTCGATCTAAACGGCGATTGGACTCCTTTTTAAAATAGAATTTACGCTACGATGCGTTTTTTCAAAAATTTTTCCCAAAATTTTTTTAAAATTTTTTCTCGTAGTTTCGGGAAAAAATAAAAAATGTGGCATAGCGCGATGAGGGTGTTTCCCTGAACCCAACGCCGTGTCAATCTGCAATCGGATGAATGGAGCGGCGTAAGTGAATTTGGGAAAAAATTACCTGATCCCCTCCCGATCCTGCTCCCAACCCGTCGGGGCCCCTCCATCGACGCGGCCAAAACCCCGCGCCTGCGGCACGGGAGGCCGAACCTTCAGACAGGCAAGCTGGGCAGTCTCCCTTTCAGTCTCAATATATTTTTCTCCAGTGTCAAACTAGTGATGTTTAACAGCCAAAGGTCTCATCATCTGTAATAGTCGTATAAAACTATATCTTGTTCACATATTTCCGTCTTCCTTCGAATCCCATAAAAATGTTATTTGATTTCTCAAAATATCAATTCGATTTGGAAACTGATTTCAAAGAAAATTGAACTAATTGTGTAGATATCCCCAAACATTCCATGTCCTAACATTTTATTTATACATTTTACTTCTAAGATCTTCCGTTATCTTTTCCTCCTAGAAAGAATGGGCGAAATTACGGCTTTTTATCCTTGATAATTTTTGATCTCAAAACCGCGTTTGTCCCTTGATAGACTTCCCCTGATGAATCTGTTTTCCAAGTAAAATTTTAAAACTTTTTTCGTACTTTGGGACAAAATTTGGGAAAAGTGGTAAAATTGCGCGCAGGGAGATCACCCTAATCCAACACTGTAACATTAAAATATAATATTAAGAATCGTGACATGTCCAACACTTATAAGTTATATTGATATAAAATTATTCTGTTATTTTTTATAAACTTGAAAAACTTGAAGATTGGAATAAGAAATTTTGGCGCGTCATTTGATAAAAACTACGCAAGAAAAGATGTAGTGTAAATCATTTTTTGTACACATATATGTATTTTTAATGCAATAAATTGTCATGAAAGCAATCAACTTAACCCTTAGACAGGAACACCACTCTAAAAGGGGAATATCCGTCTATGAGGGGATAAATTATTTTTTGTTATATAGTTTTTAATTCGGCAACTTTTACATTTCTACATTGATACCTTTTTTCTAAACATCGTACCTTATCAGTAACATTTAATCGGTAGCAATTAAATTTAAAAGATTTGTATACTACTAGTAAAACGTACGTCCCAGTCACTGATAAACCTCTATTGGGAATCAGAATGCAAACGTATTAAATCGATCCACATCTAGGTGTCGAAAGGAAAAAGCAACATTGATGTTGATATTTCAAACATGATTTTATATAGACACATGAACATATTCCGTAAAAAATGAAACATTTATGAAACCTGATGTTTATTATCGATGTGCTTGATGAGTTGTTGTGAATGAAAAAACCGATAATCCAATTTTATAAAAGTTAAAATATGAAAATATTGTCATTATACCACTGTCAAATACATGTTTGAATAAAGCGAACGGTGATTGTAAATCTCATCCAGAGACTATCTTCAAAGAAATTCCCATTTTTGATATTTCCTAGTATGTCCTACCGTACGCAGAGAGCGGCAACGAATTTAGTGTAAGGTCTCGCCCATTCCTGTACCCATTTGAGGAAGTGGACTCCATAAGATGCCCCTCGGCGATACTTCAGGCTAGTTTCGCTGTTATTCTTTTACTTTCTTTGCCTTTTTTTCAGATCGTAATTATAAATTACAACCCGGCCACTGTGAAAACAAGTTATCTTCCGACGAACTTGATCGATGTTTCTAAACCAGCTTTTGAAAGATTTTTTAATTTGGAAATCGATATTTGATTGTTTCGGAGATCTTTCCCTTTGCTTTTTCTTGCTATCCGAAACTGGGAGGACGCCGATAATTCAGCGAGTTCTTCCTAATAATGGGAATGTACGCATGAAGACTGCGGGAATCAAACACACTATTCAGTGCGATGATGTCTATTTCAGCCCCAGTCCGGTCACAGCAGCAGCTGTGAGCATCTTTCCTTTCATCTCAGGTCCAATTCTTCGCAGGATCTGAACGCGCAGAGAAATAGTACTAGAACATAGTCTAGCATCCCTTGTTAGACCTATCTGATATACAGCATAGGATGCTAGCAATTTGTTCTTGTCTACTCGGACCGAACTGCCTTTTTTTTTGTTTTGATATTGCGTATTCAATTGTGCCACCACCTTTTCTTCGCTTCTTTCCCTATCATTCCAAGCATAATACCCTTTTTCTAGAGATTTTGTTCGACTCATAGTACGTCCAAATATTTTTTTCCATTTTGGCTTTGGCTTTTAGAAAAATTCTGTTTCTTTTCAAATTTTGCATTTATCTTTTCCCCTTTAATTGTACTTTTAAATTTTTCTTCCGTGTCCATACTTCAAAAGCATCTTTCTTTTTTCCCCTATCTCAATGTTCAGCTTTCCCAACACAGCAGGATTAGAAAACCATTTCTTCGATTATTTGGATTTTGGTCTTACGCAAGGTTTGATTTTTGAGGAACACGACGGAACGGCGTTCCTGTATCTCATGGATAATTTTTAAATTTATATTATAAATATATAATTATTTCTATTAAATTAATAAATCATTTTGGGTTCAGGACCTAAAATTTTAGAAATCAATCACTTGATATGCCTGCATATTTTATGGTTTGTAATTTTCTTCTCTTTTTCTAAAATTATTTCTCTTTAGTTTTGTTACAGACCCAGAATTTGTTTTTTAATTCATAGTATTTAACTTCTCCATGTTATCACTTCTACGTTGATTCGGGTTTCTTTTCCCAGTTGACATAAATTTTTTCTTTAAATAAGTTCATAGAATATTTAAATTTTATATTAATAATATATTTAGCTATCATTAATAATTAAATTGTACAAAAAAAACATCTGCAGAATTTTGATGACATAACATTTTGCGTTTTCGAAAAGGATAAAGTGGACATTCACGTTTTGAATTTTTGTCCTCATTGCGCGCCCTTTCATCCACCCCAGGGCCAGGGGCACCTCAAGTGTATCACCCTCGGGTTTGGGAAGCGGGTCACCTGCATCGTTCGAAAAGGCTTTTCGACCTCTGCGAATCCGCGTTCTTGGGGGTGCTATAGCAATTCGATATGCCCAACGTAGAAGAGGGGGACATTTCAGGGGAGAATTTTTGCAGTGACGAAGTGGAATTTATTACTATACAAGAATTAGTGGAACATCATGTTTCTTAATTATTAGTAACTAGTATTTATATAACAAATAATAATTAACAATAATAACATTATAAAAGATATTAGTTTAATAAACATTTGTGAGATATTAACTAAAATAATTATTTATGACATTTATGGATGGTGCTATTGTCATTGAAATCAGGCATAATCTTATAACCTTTGGACGTACTCCATTATGCGTCCTATGAGGATTTACCGACAAAGAACATGGTATTTGAAAAGGTATGTAAAATACGAACTGTATCTATTACCTTTTCCTCCTCCTATTCTCTTTTGCATTTAAACCCTGGTCATATTGAATGACCAAATTTTTAGGTCTCTTTTTTTATGTTTTTCCCTCTCTTTGCATTTTCTTTTTATTTATTTATTTAAGTCAAAATACCAGTTAAAAACTGTTGTTGTGTTATTTTTGAAAAACTTTTTAATCTTGTCTTGGCTCCGCGGGAATACCCTGCTGAGTTCTCGATTTTTTCCCCTTTTGCTTTTGCAGAGAAATATAAATACTGAAAGAACAAAACATTGGACTTTATTATTATTTTATTATTATTATTTTATTATTATTTATGATAATAATTTAGTAAAGATAGATCTTTAAATTTTTGGAAATAGGATCAATCAAATTTATTTGGCCCAATAAATTTAAAGCCCAAATTTTCTACTATATAAAACGGATCCATAATTCAACCATTCTAATAAAAATAATAATTAATAATAATTAATAATAATAATAATAATCCACACAAAGGGAGAAGAATCAAGGAAAAGTGCTATATAATCCTCGTATATATAACCCTTTCGAATTTTTCACTTCGATGACTGAGTTTCCAAGATTTATAACAATGGAGACTCCATTTTTATATTTCACGGTGAAATCTTAAAATCTCTCTACGGTCTGATTCAGTTTGCCCATCTTGAAACCATGGAGCAGGTTTTTTTCTGTAAAACCCTCTAGGCACCGGGCGGGCGTTCTTTCAGCGCCCGCCGCAAAGGGGCTAAGGCAAAAGGGCCGTGGGGAGGGTTCCCGGATTTCCAAACCCGTTTGACACTGGGACGCCCAGGAGCCCCAAAGGGTCGAGTGACGAACTGCGTGGAGCGAGACGGGGGGGAGGGTCAGTATTTTTCCAAATTTCACTTTACGGCCCTATTCATCCGATTTGCGATTGCCGCGTTGTTGGAAGATCGTCATCGCGTTTATAACCCCAAATTTTTAATTTTTTCCCGGAACAAAGAATCATTAAAAATTTTTTTGAAATATTTTTAAAAACGCATCGTAGCGTGAATTTAATTTAAAAGGAGTTAAATCGTTTACAGATCGAAAATCGGACAATTTGTTCAGACGTTATCAGTCTAGTAAATTTTGCTTATTTTTGCTGCCACGTGGTGGTGACAAATGGAACTAGTGTCGTACATTTGCTTAAAAAATTTTGGGAAAAGTTAAAGAAGACTTGAAAACGACAAAATTGCAAAAGCCCTAAAATTTATTTCATTTGTCATAACTAAAAATTTAAATTTTTATACTTTTAGAGTATTGTTCTAAAACGAAAGAAACATTTCATTAAAATCCGCCCCCCAGTCATGAATTTCAATTTATACCTCCCTTTACATTTCTGCCCCCCTCATAGTCAATATCTGTCCCCAAACCTCCTTTTTGGTTCTAAATCGTGCTTTTCGATTATTTTCATTTGATTTCTTTCTAAATAGTCGAAAAATGCACCTTAATTAGTGAAAGATGTTAAGACCCCATATCTAGAGGGAGGGGCAACGATCGACTCGGTGCAGATTTTTCTTCTTTCTTTGGGTTTGGGAAGAGAATATTTAATTGGTTAGTCTTCAAAAATAACCTTTTTTACCGTTTATAACGACTTTTTCTGTTGCAAGAAATCTTCATAATCAGGATATTCGACACAAATAAATTTTATCATCACATATTTAGATCGTGGGAGGTAGAGGGAATGGAACATCGACCACAGTTTTCGCATAGATGCAAATACCCAGGCTTAAACTACTGAACACAATTAGAAGTATTTTCTGACTGTTCTGTCGTGTCAGATTCAGTGTCGAGCAGTGGCGGCTCGTGGTCGCCATTTGGTGTGCAACGTTTTCTTCTTTCCACTCTCTCTCTCTCTCTCTCTCTCTCTCTCTCTCCCCACACATATACATTTACATGCACATTGACACATTAACATTAATAATGAAATTAAACCAACATTTATGACGTCTGATAGCATGCGAACAATTCATTCATTGTTTCTTTTCAAGCAATTTTTCTGTGACTTTTCATTGATATCATTGATTTCTTGTTTATATTTTCAACGCTATTCATTGTTAGTTGACAAACACCTTGACAGAAAAAGAACTCTCTGATTTCGGTTTCAAAAACATTGAAGTAGCCAATACTTACGTTTACAAAAAACACTAGGGGGTTTGAATACTTCGGGAAAGGTTCTGTAATTAACTTACTTTAAAACACAAGAGAATACACTTAATACTATTAACATTTTATGAATGCAACAATGCACAGCAATGCGTTCGCGTTTCGCGCGCTAGTGAAGCTCATTTAAGTGGAGGATATCCCACTTTCTTCGTTCAATGTCATACTTCGTTAAACTTGGGTACTCAGTGTTATATCTTCGAGACACGTCAAGGCTTTTCCCGAGATCGCCACTGCGCCTGCGCCGTAGATAGAGCACCGCGCCGGTTGTCAGTCCTCCATAAGCCACGTTGTTCCCCTCCTTCCCCCGCAGCCCCGGCAGCCCAGGCGGTTTTCCCCGGGCGCATTCTCCGGACTCCGCAGCTTTACGAAAGAAGGCGGAGGGCGCAATCGCAACTTCCGAAAAGGGGGGTTCTGAAATAAATGTTTCGGAATGCTCTGGAGGACTTCATTCTCCTCTTGTTAAGAGATGTTTAAGAAATAGCACGAATTCATTTGGGGGTGCACTGCGAACGTGAATCCACGAGCCGCCACTGGTGTCGAGCTGAAATTTTGAGTTTGACAAGTTTTGCCTTGATTTACGCACGAAACTGGAGTGCGGAAAAATGTGTAATTCATTTATAGTCAAAAAAAGGAACGATAAAAAAGAAATCGGGGTTTTGTTTGTTAGGGAAACATTAACAAATTTGATTCATTAAAATTATTTTCTCTTAGATTTGTTGTTAGGCGCTTGACATCAAACAAAATTTTCTCAGTTGATCGGGGTTCCTTTTTTTCTTTCAGTAGCAAACTCTTCTTCCTCTTTCCCTTCTAGTTCCACCCTTTTTAAACCCCTGACCGAATCACTGATTCGGGCTAAAAGCAAAAGATGACAATATATTCAAAATATAATATAATTATTATATTATATTAATTAATATTTTTACAAAACAATACAAATCTTTATAAATATAACAGTAATGTAATAACTATTATAAAATATTCATAATTACATAACGATCAATTTTTTTTCAATTTGCATAAAAAAAATATATTAAATATATTGATATATACAATACATCAAACATTTCAAACAATTAATATGTTTGCTTGACTACATTTATCAAAACAACTTTTTAATACATGTCTGTAATGCATCTACTTCCACGGTATTTGATTTGAAACACCTTTTATCTCGATTTTTCTGTTGACTAACAATTTGAAAATTCTCATGACATTTCATTCAATTAAGTCAAGTTCCATTTCTAATTCCACCCTCATTTTTTTTTCTAGTATCCTCCACAAAGGTGCTCACGGAATGGGCAAATTTTTCAAATTTTGAAACTCATTGAAAGTTGTACGGATGAAAAATTTTCGCATTTGATATCTGTGGTAATCAATTATCGTGATGGCATCAACTTTTCTTACAATTTGGGCTTTCTAATTTGTCATTTTATATTTATTTTATTCCTTTGCAGGTACAATTTCATCATGAAAGAATCCCCCCCTTTTAATCAAAACTGTGAAATACTGAAAAGGACTATTTTCAGTCTTACCACTTTCAATATACTTTAAAGCTTTCGTAACAGTCAATGCCCTTTCAAATTTTGACGATCAACGGATGAAGACTACCTAGAGCACAATTAACTTCTACCAAAGAATTTGTCTCTGATCTGGGGCTAAGTTAATGGAGTTAAAAGATATTTAACGATACCAATATTTTGTACTTCAGAAATCATTACGTCATTCATTCAAGATGAAATTGTTTGGGACATAATGTACACCAATGGTAACAAAATACAAATAACACCCGCAAAGTTAGGTTACGTCAACGTTTTCTAGTTCATTTGTTGATCTCCTAAAACCCAAACAATTTTGTGTCTCATCTTCTCCTGGTTTATAAAATCTGCTTTATAGCGCCAGATTGATAATTCGTTCACAGCTTCAAAAGAGACAACCATCAGTAACAACATGGCGTAATACACTCTGATTCCATGTCCATAAATTAAAACATCCTCAGTTTGTCTACTTTTCGAACTTTGAAAAGTCAGCAAAATTTTCAGAACAAATTCTGATAATGACAATGCTTACAACATTTGCAGTATAGTGACATTGCAATTACTTTAAAATATTGGGTTACATAGTCGTTTTAAATATAAATTATTCACCATAATTCACTGATGATTATCACGTGATCGACATACATTTGAAGATCAAGATCATGTTCCTTCAAAGACAATATAATATGTTTTAAAAAACGATGTGACGATTCATTGCTATCTTCATAAAATCAATAATTTGTTTGTTACGCCGGTGTGGATATCAAAATACTTCAAAGCAATAGGGAAAAAACTTGCGATTTCCTTTATTGGACATCAATCGCTAATGAAATGGAAGAGGAAAATTCATATTTCAAATCTTGTGAATAATTTCCACTGACTTAGGAGCTAAACGTTTCAGTAATTCTCAGCTTTAGTTCGACCGGTACTTTTTAGCAATAATGGAGTTTAGAATAAAATTTTCATTTAATTTAATTGCACAGTCATGCTAAGATAGCTATGGTGATGCTCCAGGTAATGAGTAATTTCTGCAGCTACTAAGTTCTTCGATGATCCTTTAATTTTGGGATAAGGGTGAAACAGTTGGTTATCGCTATATTTTGATTATTTGCTTTATGCCTCCACTGAAATGAGTTTTAGAGCCTTTGCCATCATGCTTCACAGTGAAGGTCATGTTATATCGAAGACTTTGCAGTGAAATCTCATCTTCTTTTATCCCAATTATAATCTGCATGAGACCATTCACTTTGGAAAGATGACAATACTTAGTCTTCCGTTTTTTTGGGGTACTTTGTCCATCAGATGTAGCCATTCTTATTGCAAACTTCACAAAGTCTGAAAATATAAAATATAAAATAATATACATTCTATATCACACGTTGATAAATATTTAATTGATAATAATTTTTGGGTGTTTGAAATTTTTAATGTGAAAAAGGTTTTTTGGTAATAAATAAAAAAAGAATATAATCCACAGGTTGTCACAAAATTTGTTGGGCCATGCATACTAGTTTTGAAGTAAGTTATAGAACTAAGTACTAATGACAGTTGACATATTCAAATTCAAGTTTCATTGATTCAGTATATACATTCCAAAACCACTTACAGACAATTAAAAATGTCCCAAACTATAAATAAGGGGAAAATTTTTATCTTTTATTTTTAAATTATTTATATTTTGGTGAAATAATAATATGATCAAATTTTTAAAAGGTGATAGTCAAAATCATAACAAATTTATTATATAGTTTTTACATAATTTATTAAAAAATTTTTCAACAAAATTTATAATAAATTGTTAAACTGCAGAAAAAATTACATGAAATATTTTTATTTGTGTTAGAAAGAACTAAGTGCAATAACAATCTATAAACAATTATATTAACAGTAAAATTAATACAAAGTAAACTTACCTATTGAAACTTATTTAAAACAAATGCAAAAGATGCATTTGTTTTTTTTACTTTAATTGATGAAACTTACTCTTTCCTACCCCTTTAAAATAAAACTAAAAAACAAAAAATTAGTTATATGTTAAAGTAATAACAGAATAAAGGTTGATCCATAGATTTACATTGCTTCATCTTTATAGATAAATTTACCTAATTTTTTTTTTATAAAATAAATAGATCACTGATATAAATAGAAAAATATTATTTTAAAAATGAACTGCTAGTTTTACGTTTTATAACGTTTTAAGACTAAACAATATAGAATAAAAAGTAATGACAAAATTTCTAAAAGATATTTAAATGAAATTCAAATTTTTTTTCAAGTAATTTTCATAATAAACTTAATTTCTCTACTTTATATTTTAATGCAATTCCTTTTATAATAATTTTATAATCTTCATTAAAAAGTATTTAGTATTATAATTTCTGATAATTACCTTACTGTGTGTAAAAATGACCAATTGATTTATTAAAAAACAATCAAATATTGAAAAGTAAATGTTTTGCTTTTGTTCTGTAGATACCTTTGTACAGATAGAAACCTAGAACAAAATCTCTAGAATTGACATTTTTTAATACGGCTTTCAGAGATGGCGTAACGACATTTTAGGATTTCATAAATGTTGGTAATATGGAACAGTAAGCAAACGTAAACCCCATTTTTTAAACAAAATGTTTAAAAACAAAGATTCAATTTAGTTCGTTTTGTGGGGATTTTCGAATTAACCCAGCCGAGTTACTATATAACCGGGGACTCCGTCAAACCGGGGAGGTGGCAACCCCGTCCCTTTCTTCCTTCCTTTTCCTTCCTCTTCTTCCTCTCCCTTCCTCTTCTTCCCCTCCTTCCCCTCCTTCTTCTCTTCTTTCTTCTCCTTCTTCCTCTCCCTCCTCATCATATCATCTCCTCCTCCTCATCATCATCCATCATCATCATCCCCGTCGCCACTAACCACCATCCTCATCACCCCTCATCCTCCTCACATCCTCCCCATCCTCATCTCCTCCTCCTCCTTCATCATCACTATATCATCATCATCCTCATCATCCTCCCCAACATCCTCCTCCTCCTCCTCATCATCATCATCATAATCCTCATCCTCACATCATCATCATCATCATCCTCGTCATCCTCATCCTTCTCCTTCTTCTTCTTTCTTCTTCTTAAATTACCTCATTTGCCACCCACCAGACCTTCCAGTATAAAAAGGATCTCTTGCAGCCAGATTTAGAAACTACACTGTTTTAAATGAGTTGATAATTTGGAGCCCTTCAAGATTATTGATAAAAGGCAAGATACTTGTGCAACTCTTTTGATATCTTCATCTTTGGATTGATCTATTGGTCCATCTAGATCTCAAGATGATAGCTTGAATCAAGCAGTATTATTTACTGTTTCCATATCTTCATTGCCACTCTTTCATTGTGAAAAGAAATAACACTGTGCCTAATATATTATACAGTGTATGTACTGTAGACAGGAACAGTCCACATTAGGAGATATTCTTTTAAATATTTATTAGAAATATAAACTTAAAGATATTTAATTTTTAGAATAAGCGTGTTTTGGAACCATTAAATTAACAATTAAGTCCTTTGTATATGTGTGTGATAGTTAATATATACATAAATTTGGGTTTTGTTTTAAAATTTGTTCTTATTATGCTTTTTAGTGTATTTTCTTTTTAATTGAATTATATTGTAATTTTTGTTTTAGATATTGTGAGTGAAAAGCTGGTATTTTTTTGTAATGATGCAGGATTTAATATATTAATGCCTGCAAACTCATATGATGCAGGTAAATAAATTAATTGTGTGAATATTCTTTCAGTTGTTCATTTAAAATAAAGAAATCCTCAAAATTTCTTTGTATTTTAGGTCCATGAACTGATTGTTCAAGAGAGTGAAGAACCTGGTAATAGCTCACATTTGGAAAATGATGTTGGAACATCTGATATTAAAGATTACATCCCAGTTTCATCCATTAATGCAAAAGATTTCTGCTTTAACCAGAAGTATCCTGCAATTCCTACACTATACAAGTAAAATATTTGATATATTATTAAATAATTGTTCAAAGAATTGTGAATTTGGAAAGTAAATATTTTAATTAACTTTGGTGTAGTAAAACTGTGTTTGATGGTAGGATAGGCAGTGTACAAACCTCCATGACTGTGTAAGAGGCAATCTCTTTAAATTACTGTACTTGATAACATTTTATGACTCCCACAAATCCTGTAAGGTTTTTGAATTAGGATTCACTTGATAAACTTCTACATTTATCCAGCATCCTAAGTGTTTTTACATTGTTAATTTTTTTTATTTCCTTAGTATCTGAATTTCCCTTTCATCTAGATTTCTTTGATGAGACCAGTGTTAATGTATTCCAACCTTCTGTTATATTACAGAATGAATGGGACATATTATTAATACCATTACTATGAGGTGCAGGCCAGGAACTTATGATATTAGTACATGGCTAGCTTGAAAGTCAACAGTACTTTGTAGAAAGTCAGTACAACTTTCCTACCATATTGTAAAATGTGATGAACATATTTTTTTTATCATATAATTTGGATGGCTGGGACACTCCTGTAAAATGGTACTCTAACCATCAAAGTGAGGTATACGGATCTCTGTCCTTAGTTGTAATGTAGAGAATGACGTTTAAATGGCTACATGTAACTAAATAATTCTGATTTACAAATAAATATATAGTAAGATGGTCTAGGAAACGGTGGAAAAGCCTCAGCAAATCACAGCACTCCTGTGCAACATAAGGGCATGCGTTGTCATGTAACACACTAGCCCCATATAATGACATGTCAGGTTACTTACAATAGTTACTTACATCAATAGATGGCCGATTTAAGTTAAGGGCACTACAATATGTGGTTGCATTGGCAGCTTCACCTACGATCAGCTAATCCAAAAGTAATGGGGCCTTCTTGTCAAAGACTTTACATTTCCAGTTTTGGTGGAGAGCTGGAATAGAAATTATTTACTAAACTGCAGCCTCGGGAGAGTGAGTTATTAATATTTAGGTCTTACATAACTCTGTAAAACATATGGCTGGTGATGTCTTAGGGTCTACTGGGGATGCAAAACATTATTTCAGAAAGTAATGACTGACAAAGATCAAAGGTGCCTCAACGATTTCATCTAGGGAGCTACAACTTCAAAAAGATCTGCCTATTTACCTTTTTCTTTAATTTTTTCTAATTGCAGTTATCTTCCTTATTTTTATGTAGAAATTGCCCTAATTCACAATAGTTCCTTAGAAACATGTGGCACACATTATTTCATGAGAAACCAAGATGCACTTTTCCAAAATTGTCTTGAAATGACTTTTTGTACTTCCAGAACAACTTCCCACTTCACATGTTCAAAAAATCCACTTGATAAACAGCAATGCAAGATATCAAAAAATGTGTAAGGAAATTTTTTAAAGAATACTTTATTACCTTAATTTAAAACCAATAGTCAAAAATCATCCACCATCGTTAATGACCTTTAAAGATAAGCCCAACCCTATTTAGTCTCTCTCTCTCTCTCTCTCTCTCTCTCTCTCTCTCTCTCTCTCTTCTCTCTCTATCTATCTCTCTATCTCTCTCTCTATCTCTCTCTCTATCTCTCTCTATCTCTCTCTATCTCTCTCTCTATCTCTCTCTATCTCTCCATCATCCTTCTCGTCTCTCTCTCTCTATCTCTCTCCTCTATCTCTCCTCTATCTCTCTCTCTCTCTATCTCTCTCTCTCTCTATCTCTCTCTCTATCTCTCTCTATCTATCTCTATATCTGTCTCTATATCTCTCTCTATCTTCTATATCTTTATCTCTATATCTATCTCTACTCTCTCTATCTCTATTCTCTATCTCCATCTTTTATCTCTATCTCTCTATCTATCTCTCTCTATCTCTCTCTATCTTCTCTCTCTATCTCTATCTCTCTATCTCTCTCTATCTCTCTCACTCTCTCTCTATCTCTCTCTCTATCTCTATCTCTTTTCTATCTCTCTCTCTATCTCTATCTCTCTATCTCTCTCTTCTCTCTCTATCTATCTCTACTCTCTCTCTCTATCTCTCTATCTCTCTCTATCTCTCTCTATCTCTTCCCCTATCTCTCTCTTTATCTCTATCTCTCTCTATCTCTCTCTTTATCTCTACTCTCTCTCTATCTCTATCTCTCACTACATAAATGCTTTTACAACCCTTAACATTAATAATGACAATTAAACACTAATCATTTTTTGAAGTCTGATAGCAATTTTTTCCTGTGGCTTTTCATTGAAATCATTGATTTCTTACGTTTCATATTTTCAACGCGATTCATTGTTACTTGCACAAATACTCTTAACAGAAAACGAACTCTTTGATTTTGGTTTCTCAAAACACATTGAAATGCAGCCTAATACTTACGTTACAATATGCACTTGGGGTTTGAATACTTCGGAATGGTTTAGCAACTCACTTTAAAACACAAGAAAATACACATATTATATACTATTAACATTTTTATGAATGCAACACTGCACAGCAATGCGTTCGCGTTTCGCGCGCTAGTGTGAAAGCTCATTTAAGTGTGTTTTTTGTTTTTGAATTTTGAATTTTGTGCCTGAAGACCCTTAGTGAGATCGGCAGCAATTCTCGAAAAGTATTGGTTAAAGAGATTAGCCACTGTTGCCGAATTGTTCAGATTTATATCTTATATTTTAAAACAACATTCTCTGCGGGTTTTCTAGTTGATTTGGTAGTATTTT
>CAXIVR010000102.1:0-20000 GCA_964035755.1 Teleogryllus oceanicus | reverse complement strand
ATTTTTTACTTTCTTGTGAGATAATTATCACATTATCTTACGTGTACCTCACTCAGGCATGATATATATTCTCATCTCACCACCCAACCTCTTGCTAGTATCAGTCATGCTGTGTGTTGGTGTGGTGAGGGTGATGTCGTGTCCCTCATTTCGTGTGAGGTGCCGGAGATGGAGGATGGTGCAGTGAATGGTGTTGAGTTATTCACGATGTTGCAAGGTATGCAATGTTTATGAAATAGATATAAAGAAAATTGTAAATAATTTTTGAAATTAGCTAGAAAATTGTGTCTTATACGTGTGTTTGTTGGTAACATTATTCATGAACAGTGTTGTTTTCATTTTTTTCATATTAGCCCTGATGATGGAAATTAAAGTTTCCGAAACGTTGGCAAACAACTAGTAAACTTTTTCTGACCAAGCAACAATTTTGTTATACATAAGGCACGTGTTCAAATGCAACTTTACTTGCTTAGAGACATGCCAAATTAATGTGAATACTATGGAACTTTCTCTTTACTTTATTACAGAGAACTATATATGAACAGTGCTTAAAAGAAACAAATGAAAACATTATCACATCTTTGCTCTGGTAAAACAAAGCATTACGATACAATTGAATGTGCCATTTTATTTTGCGCGTAGGAAAGGTGGTGACATAAGGCCAATAGGACATGAGCCCCAATCCTTCGAGCAAAATAAAATCACTTTCACCATGAATATTTAATCAGTATTACTGCCTTTCATTTTATTTTAATTCAAAAATCTAAATCACCTAATTATATACTGTTACATAAAGGTCAGTAATAGCTGATTAGGTCAGATGACAGTATTATGTTTGTTTCTTGCTTTAACAGTTGTATCTGAACATTTTAGCATTGTGCCATTTTTAGCACTAGTGCTAAAAATTGAACTTTTAGCATGTTGTCCAAACCTTAGACGTAACTGCACTTACTAGTGGCTTTACATATAATAAAAATAACAAATATTTGGTTTTTGTTATCTACTTTTTCTTACGAGGTTTAACAATCTATCTTTTTAGTTCCAGTTTCAATTTTATCGAGATGCTTAAAAATGTGATGTCACATGCATTATATCATCACATTTTTTTAAACCAATGAGTGGAATTTCCCATTGTCCAGCTTTGCTCCAAAATGTTCATTATAACAGAACACTGCATTTAAAACTAGAGCTCAGGTGTTTATGATGTACAGATATTGAAAATGAGGGTGCATTTACAATTTAACATTTAAAAGAACAGAACCAAAAATATGACTTGGAAAACTATACTGTTTACAAAACTCCATCAGAGTTTAAAGTAAATGTTTCTTTGGTTGTAATCTATTAAGAGGACCTTTTGGACCTTCTATTACATTTGTGTGGTTTAGTACATCTTGGTACCCCACTACGTAGTACAGGTTACCAGAAATGTGCAGGATCTTATGTTCAATTTAAAATGAAATTAATTATTTGATATTCACAATTTTATCACATCCAATGACAGAGTACACACTGATCTTAATGCTCCATCACTTATACTATCACGAACTGTCAGATCAGAAGAGGTATCTGCAAACACTTTGTAGAGAAATTAAGAATGTCATTTACTACACATAACACTAATTTTTCTAAAATTTCTCTCTAAGCTCTGACTCTCATAGAAAATAATTTACAAACAAAATTATCTCTTCATGTTATCTCACATTATTAGAGTATACTTTTAAATTAAAATTATAGATCATTATTTTCACTCTTATGAATCATTTTCATGCCTTGTTAATTGCAAAAATTCAGATCAGAATCAGAAATATCGCAATAATCTTTCACATTTTTTTCATGTCAGTCTGCCTACAATACCAATCTGTAAATATTCTCTAATAATAAATAAGGTCATGAAAAAGGCTAGCAAATGTATCTGCCACACTTGGATACCAGCATTCTGAAAGACAGAAGAACCTGTAACAATCAATAATAAATTATTACCAATACACTATGGTTTCAGTAGCATACTTTACATTCGAAAAACTCACCGTTTTCAGTATGAACTGCTGCCTGTGCACAAGGATCTGAAAAAAAAAAAATGCTGGTAAGACTCTTTAAACAATCTTACTGTTATGTAATCAAAATTGATTTTAATGTTATCAAACTAAATTGATTTTTTATGGAATCAAATCTTGTAATGAGTCAATGTAATCAATTTTTATGTAACCAAATTAATTTTTATGTAATCAAAATTAATTTTATCCCCAAACAAAATTGTATGCTTATTTGCAATCTTGAAGAAATCTGTCCTGTTTGAACTACAAATTGCTGCAACTGTGCTGCGCTTTGGACAGATGAATTCTATTTTTAAAAAATCTTATCAGTTACAGCCATTGAAGTAGGTGACATCTCGATGGGCTCAAACAAGGGATCTGAAAATGAACACAAACATGAAATAGAAGTTCCAAAACTTTCAACTAAATTATTTGAATGCCCTTTGAAGACAAACACCATGAATACTGTCAGCAAATATATCGGGGACATTTCCTGCAGCATACCATAGTTTCTGTATCCACAAGTGATCAATTATTATCCCAAGTTTTCAGTACCATTATTGTTCCCAGTTACATGCTGTTGCAGAAAATGCTCTTTGCATATTGACTCACTAATGGTTAAATGTGCATTTGGCGAGAGCTGGTTCCCCATATTTTAGCCATTCTGCCTCTAAAACAAATTATTTATTTTACAGACGTAATTTTAAAAAATAATATAACCGCAGCATTAATCAACAAATTACATGCATAAAAACGTAAGATACGAAAAATGAAACTCACTTTTTCACATTTCTTGGAAACCCAAACACCACGTTTTAATAGCTAATTTCCTTCCACATTTGTGCAATTGGACACCCAGCATCTTCTTGTAGTCATAACACACACTTCAGACAATGCGATTCAGCTGTAAATCACTAATTTATTTCCTAAACTCAAAGTAACTGGTGTCTAGAGACCGTTAACGCTCCCACAATAAGCACATATGGACCACACATAGTATACTCTCTGCCACATATCCTACGCTGCAGTCCTCTGCCAGTAGATAGGCCCCGGCCTGTTCTTATTTGAAATTTCAAACTTTTGAATTCGAAATCGAATTCCGCCATGCAAGACCCTCCGTGGGCCAATAGCGTCGAAGGCCCAAAGGCGCGGCGCGCGAAATCTACAGGCCAGACCCGGCAATTATTAACATGCTTTTGTGAAAACGAAACGGTTTCATCTGAACGTATTTGCCAGAGCGTTTGTGTTTTAGTGTTTGTGTGTTTCTGCGTTTGTGTTTCTCGAAATGCCCCAATTTAGGCGTTGTTGGGTACTCAATTGCCGATACAACCAAAATAGAAGGAGTGAACAGCAATTCTTTAAGTTTCCAAGAGATCCTGAAAGGTAAGCGATATGAAATGCTTAGCATGGTTCTATAACAATTTTTTCATGTACTATTTAGTGACGTAAATTAACTATGTATGTATGTATGTATGTATTTCATGTAAATAATACATGAAATTAATTACATAATGTAATTATATGCGAGGATATTGTAAACACTATTATTATGAATATCCAATGTATTGAAGTCATGAAAGCACTGTTGCTTTAAAATCATGTAATTGATAAGTTATAATAGCTATATTAACATTAAGGTGATTTTGATATAACTATAATAGCTCAATAATACATTACTAATTTTATTACAGGTGTATAGAAATGGTTAAAGGCAATTGGGGATCTGACTTTGCATCTAGTCCTTGGGAAATTCTCATAATGTTGAGATATGTATGTATGGAGCACTTCACGCTGGAAATGTTCACTGCAGCAGACAGACTAGCATTAATGCGGAGCCCATAATTTTGCTGATGTCGCCTGAGTTTCTGGAGGGTGCACTCAGGTCATTTATAGAAGGCTTACCACAACAAAGGTGTACGTTTCTATTATAATTATTATTATTATTAGCAACTAGAAGGTGTAATAAGAAAACTTTTTTCGTTGTTAATTTAATTAAACATCCTTATTTCATTTGCAGGATCTGCTCGGCATGTAGTCTGAGTTCTCGGTTGCTAAATGAAGAGAAAAATCTGAACACGTGGTGTAGTCAAAATCTCGGTTTGTGGGATCTTGATGCCGAACAACCAACTGGAAGCAAAACGTCTGTAGTATGTGAACAAACATAGCGCCTAAACCATGCGTAGAATTTTTTTCAAATTGAAGAAACCCCTGTCAATATGTATCTAGTAGAAGGTTAGAAATTTTTAAAACCTTCCTTAGTTTTTGGGGAACTTTATATGAAGCCGTAAGAAATGATTCAGAATTTTCTCAAAAATGGCACCAAATTTTTTGTTTTAATTTCTTGTAAGAACAGAGTAAAATACTTATAAAGGTGGCAAAGGTCCAATTTTCAAGATTAACTCTGAATTTTCAGAAATTTTAAAAGTGTGCGTTTTATCCAACTTCTTTCAATTACAATATTGAAGTTAAGAGACTTTTCTTCGAATTAAATTTGATGTGCATAAATAGTTCTTCATTTAAGGTGTGAAGATTGTTTTGTAAATATTAGTAGTTTTGTGCAATTGTGGGTGAACTATTTGGAATTTTAAAAATGACAAAAGAAGATTTTCTCAAAACGGCTCCACTTTTTTTCTGATCAGTATTATATTTATGAGTACATGCACTTTAAATAATGTCAAGTCAATTTTCTTGAAAACTCAACACTTTTTATTCAAATGAGCTCAAAATTACTCATTTTCAGAATAGCTCAAACACCATTTTCTCAAAGGTGGCTTCAATTTCTTTCTTTAAACTATTTCAACGAATAGTGGTAATGGTACTGTTTAATATAATATAATGTAATGTTCATTTTTGTATTCTTTTGTTTTCCCAAAAATTGCACAAATGTTTTATTTCTTTCAATATCTCATGCCAGTAATACGCACATTTCAATAGATATATTATTGAATTTGTGAGTGAAGTTCTTCAAATTACTTCAAATGAAGTTTTTAAAACTCAAATAGATTCCAGAGAAAAGAGCTTCAATTTTGCATTTACAGTAACGCTAACGCCTTTTTTTTTTTTTTAATGGCTTCAAATTTTTCAATGAACTTGCTATTTAAGACAAGGTTTTAACCTTCTTAATACTCTTAAAATAATATTTCGGTTCTACTATTTGTAATCGAAGAGTTGAGAAAATGGTAAAAATGTATTTTAAGGCGATAGATGCCAGCTGGCAAGAGGATGAGGAAGACCATAGAGCGGTCCACTCCAAAGGAAATTAGAAACTTAACTTTGAGAAAGCTATTCTGTAGCACTTCCAGTTACTATATGTTATTTAGTAAATCCAAACTGCAGACCACTTTCTTGGAGACATGTACCAAATTGAAGTTTTTGGGATTCAATTTAATAAAAATTGTATTTTTGAGTGATATCATTTGGTGTTTCTGTTGCAGTAAATTTTTATCTCAGGTGTTTTTGGCCCACTATCTGTCTTGTGAACTATGTATAAGTCTTTGTATAACAGTTTGGTATTTTTACCAGGAAGCATTAGCTATTTTCTAAACATATTTCTGATGGTTCTTGAGATGTCTGTTGGGTATAATCTCCTGAGTATGATAAGTGCTTTATTTAGTTATATTGTTTTGCAGAAATTGAGTGCGTTAGTCACATAACATGATTGGGAAAGACATGAAAATATTTTTTAGTAATTGAAAACTGTTCAATATCTGTATCAAATGTTGAGTAATTCTGATATAAAATCGACCTTGGATTTTCATCCACGATCCATTGAGCAACTAGCCATGCTTTTGGACAAATATGTAGCCTGTGATATCGGAATATTAGTGAAACATACCAAGTCCAAAACTCTGCTTTGAGATTAATGAAGTTGAAGTAGAATCATGTAATTTTTTTACTTGTTCATCACTTGTACTAGGTAGGAGGTAAAACATGTTTCTTGTAATGCAGTTTAATGTGTAATATTGCTTTTGAAGAAAGTAAGCAAAAAAAGACAGATTTTGTGACTGTGCAGATGCAAGTTTCCTGTTTATTTATAAAACTTATCAATAATATTCATTTGTATTGTACCTTAGTAGCAATTTTGATAATAGGCTGAAATTTGACAGGTGTTGATAGCTGGAATGTCATTTTAATAATGATGCAATATTAAAGAAGTAATGGTCACTAGTTATATTTGGACAATTGTCTAAATTCATGGTTTCAATATTTAGTCAATGGCAAAGTAAAATAATCTTTATGTCTGATTACTTGCTCACATTTATTTTGTAAAAATTGTATTATTGTTTATATTGTGTATGACTATTTACATAATTTAGAAATAAATATTGTGTTTATAAAATAACTTTTTATTTTGCACTACCTGGACAATAATTCCATTCAGTGACTTAGGATTCCAAATCCTAATATTTTAATTTTCTTAATTACCTAGGGTATTTTACATAAAATAATGTATTCATTTGACGCCATTTTGAAAACAACTTCATTTTAAATGTCCCGGTCGTCAATACGCGCCACCTCCATTGGTAGAACGCCCTTCGACGCTATTGGCTCAAACGGGGGCCAGATGGCGGCTTCCCTCCATGAAAATTAGAAATTTGAATAAGAGCGTTGGGATTAACATTGAGTGCCGTCTCTATTAGTATACTCTCTGCTACGCTGGAGACAGAAATTCAACCGAAATCAACCTGCTGAGATAGCGCAGACCATGGTGGAAAAAAGTTATTTCCACCATGGCGCAAACTATGAAAATGAGTAGTTCACAGATTTACCGTCAGAGCGCGTTGGTGAAAATACGATTGCATGCGTCGCGCATGAAATTCAAATAACAACTTCGGCCTATCTAGTGACAGACCACTGGTACAGAAGACAGACACCGCATCCAGTCACAACTCAAAACAAATTTAGTGTTATAGATTATGAAACAGATTTTCCTCGCCTTTCTGATCCTCACCACCCTTATGTACCATCGACAAATACATGCACAAACCAACGCAAACAGGCTAGGAAGCGCGTCAAAATCAAAACACGTAAAGCTGCGCATTCTAGCTCACTCGAAAACAAAGACATTCCTACTGAGCCTAAAATCAGGTACTTATTTTAGCTGACAGTCATGGCCGCATCTTTCCTCCATTCTCAGTGAAGTTACCGTCCAACTTCTCAGTCTCATCTATTTTTAAACCTAACGGGAGGTATGCAGAGTTGGACACCCACACGAAAACACTGACCAATCAGGACACAGTCATTATCATAGGAGGGCAGAATGACAACTTGGGCGGTAACTTTACACCTGAGCATGTAAACAAATTACAATGTGCCGCCCAAAATACAAACATTGTAGTGTCGACTCTGCCCTTCTGGTACAACAGACCAACACTATGCACCGAGATTAAGCACGCAAATCAACAATTAAAACTGCAACTGAGAGAAACAAATGTCACACTTTTTGAAATTAATTTCCTCTCAGCTAAACACTTCACCCGGCATGGTCTTCACATGAACCTTGCTGGAAAACATGCAGTCGGCAACAAGCTTGCATAATACATCAACTCCAGTCCTACGCAGTCTCCTGCCAAAAATCCATCCTTTTCACCTTCCTTACGTTCTCCACCCCCACCCTTATTTCGAATCCTCTTACCGCCTCCTCTGAACGTACTCCCGTTTCTCCAATTCCCACTACCAATTCATCTACACCTGATGCCCAATTTCCTTACAACATGTCACTGCTGGGACACATTACAACTTTTAACCATGCACTCGAGGTAAAAGTGGAGTAAATATATAGCAACTACAGTCACATGCAGCAGAAAAACATTCGTGTTGGTACTTGCAAAACATAAACATACTGCACCATAATGTTCAATCCCTTTCAAATAATACTGAGTTTATCGAGGCAGCTCTACAGAGCAATTTAAATCAAATGGATGTTCTTTGCTTTACAGAACATTGATTATCTCCTAATGAACTTAGCATTTTTCGAAATTCCAAACTTTCACCTCGCAGGCTTTTATTGCAGAGAGAGAATCGCATATAGGTCCTACATATCGGGGTTCTTGTATAATATAAGTATAATAAAGAAATAACATTGATTCTATTTCCTTGACGGAATTAAATGTGTATTCTGTTGAAAATGTTTTCGAAATTTCTGTTGTACATCTTACTTTGCTGAAAGTGATATTACTTCGCCTCCAACAAAGAGAGCTACAGATTGTATTTTGTTCTTAGAAAAACTGGAGATAGCACTTAACAAAGTCAGCAATCGCTCTTTTAAATCCATTGTTGTATGCGGAGATTTTAACATTGATTTTCTGGTCGAATCTTGAGAAAAAGAACTCAGAAGGCTCAATTTAATTAATTCCTTCAATTTAGATATTACAATTAATGTACCTACACGGATCACACCAAACTCGATAAAGGCAATCGATCAAATTATAATTAACAATACTACTCGATATGAAGTTGAAACCAAAGATTTAGGATACAGTGACCACGATCCACAAATTCTTACTATTATAAGAAAGCGAACACTGACACAATAAATATTACACGTATGACTAGATTGTTTACTAAATTTTGGGGGGTTTAATATGTTATACAAATGATAAATATATATTTTTTTCAACTCTTTCATTTCATTTTAACAGTTGCTTTCCTCTTCAAAAAAGAAAACTAAATATTTCACGGAAAAGCAATTCTTGGAGAACACAAGGGATTAAAACATCATGTAAAAACAAGCGAATTCTTTCTTTCATTTCTAAACGTCATGACGTATCTCTAGATTTCCTTATCTACTTTAAAAAATACAAAACATTGTTACGAAAAGTCATAAGGCAGGCTAAAATCATGAAAAACGATCAGGATATTTTGAACTCAAATAATAAAACAAAAGCAATGCGGAATATAATAAAAAATACTACCAAATCAACTAGAAAACCCGTAGAGAATGTTGTTTTAAAATATAACGATATAGATGTGAACGATCCGGTAACAGTGGGTAGCCTTTTTAACCAATACTTTTCGAGAATAGCTGCCGATCTCACTAAGTCTTCTGCCACAAAATTCAATAACAGGCATTTCACCCAAAATGCACGATCAGCCATCTACTAATCATTGTTGCCAGCTTGAGCGTTGCATATTATACATACGTCTCGAGAAGAGCCCGCAAAAATATCAAGAATAAAATTGAAAAATGTGGACATAAATATGTAAGGAAGATGCTAAAAAACGAATATGTGAAAATAGAAACACAGTTCACCCAAAATTTTAGACACAATGTTCGTTTCCGAAACTTCTTCCCATGAAATTCTCAAAATAATCGGTAAACTAAAAAATAAAAGTTCAGTCGGTTTAGAAGAATTCCCGGATGCTTTGTTAAAGACTTGTGCACTTGCCATTATACTCCCGTTAACTCACATATTTAATGCATCCTTATGCACTGGAACGTTTCAAGATATTTTCAAAACGGCCAAGATTAAGCCGCTCTTCAAAAAAGGCAACAAAAATACAATTAGAAATTATCGGCCCATTTTTCTTCTGTCAGTTTTTTCAAAAACATTAGAGAGACTTTTTTCCGTTCGAATGGAAACCTTTCGTAGTAAACACGACACGCTTTCAGATTGCCAACATGGTTTCAGAAAATAAAAATCTACGGAAACAGACATATTTTCCTTTCTTAAAGACGTCGCCTCATCATTGGACCAAAACGAAGCACCTATTGGATTATATTTAGATCTCTCAAAAGCTTTTGACGTCATTGATCATGACATTTTACTTTCAAAATTGCCTTCATATGGAATCCGTGGTATTGGTAACAGAGTCGGAAAGGTGTGTGCATAATGTTCCATCACTCCCGTTCGTATCTTAAACAACGATCTCAGAGAGTGGAAATACCTTTCTGGAGTCATGGAACATTATGCACATACCTTTCCGACTTTGTTAATTGCACGTGGAGTTCCTCAAGGATCGATTTTAGGTCCTATTATCTTCGTACTGTACGTAAACGATGTGCCCTCGATGGTTCGAAACGGAAAAACCGTTCTCTTTGCGGATGATACGAACATTCTTTGCAATAAAGAAACCGTAAATAGTACAATATCAGATGCCTCAAATTGGTTCCGAAATAAATTAATAGTAAATGAAAAGAAAACAGTTTTAATGCAATTTACCATTTCAAATAAACAATTCTGTACTCCATTGAAAATGAACGGTGTACTATTGACTGATGTTAAGGCAACAAAATTGTTAGGTCTCTCAATTCAGTCAAACTTCAAATGGAACGTCCATATAAATGAATTGAACACAAAATTAAGTTCATTATGCTACACGTTCAGAATTCTTTGGAATTCAGTCGGCCTTCAATGGCTCGTTGTGTATATTTCCGCCTGAGATATGGCATAATATTCGGGGGAAATGCATCTTATAGCTTCCAGACTTTCAGATTACAAAAGAAATTATAATATCCAAAATAATAACCAAATCTCACCCACGTGATTCTTGTAAGCCTCTCTTTATCAATCTAGGAATTTTACCTTTGCCTTGTCTGTTGATTTACGAATCAGTGGTTTTTGTCAAAAATGATTTGCTTAAGGGCGGGAATATATTTTCAGAAAACGCCGCTGTCTATTACTGTAACACTCGACGTAGAAATCTACGTACGTACGAGGGTCGTTCAATATATAATGCCCCATATTTTTTCTCCACAATGAGCAAAAACTGAAAGTTGTACTTCGCGGTACTTCAAGTTCAGTGTTTCACCGACAGGTGAACGAAGTTTCAAATAATTCCAACAGTTGGCAGAACTGTAGTGAATTTTTAAAATGGCGTCTGTTAGTGATCCACGTTACAAACAGCGAGCAGTGATTGAGTTCTTGATTGCAGAGAAAGAAATTGTGGGAAATATCCATAAACGTTTGTATGCAGTGTATGGAGATTGTGCTGTCGATAGGAGCACAGTCGGGAGGTGGGCAAAGAGAATGAAGGCGTCAGAAAGTGTAACAACTCAACTCCAAGATCTGCCGCGTTCCGGTCGTCCTGTCAGTGCCACCACTCCAGACATGGTGAGGCGCGTGGATGTCATTATTCGTGCGGACCGTCACATCACAGTGCAACAATTGGCCTCACAGCTGTTAGTCAGCAGTGGAAGTGTGTGTGCAATGATCGTGACTCTGAATATTCAAAAGTCTGCGAAAAATGGGTTCCAAGAAGTCTCACAGCAGAACACAGAATGCAAAGAACAATTATGTCATCTGATTTGTTGGAGAGGTTTGATGCTGAGGGTACCGTTTCTGTCTCGGATTGCGACGGGTGATGAAACCTGGGTGCACCACTTTGAGCCGGAAACCAAAAGACAGTCAATGGAATGGCACCATCCTCACTCACCAAGAAAGAAAAAAATCAAGAGAACCCCCTCTGCTGGAAAAGTCATGATTACTGGTTTTTTGGGACAGTGAAGGGGTCATTCTTGTTGATGTGACGCCAAGAGGGACAGCCATTAATTCCGAAGCATACGTGAAGACAAACTGGGCAAATCTTGGACAAACTCAAGAATCGTTTCCGACGTGTCAGGCATGACAAGGATCCGGCTGAAATTTTGATCCTGCACGATAATGCACGCCCGCACACAAGTCTCAGAACCCGGGAACACCTCACCAAATTGGGTTGGACAACATTGCCCCATCCACCATACAGCTCAGATCTGGCTCCTTCAGACTTCCATCTCTTCGGACCTCTTAAAGACGGTTTGGGTGGAAGACGCTTCGATGATGATGAGAGCGTCATTGAAGCGGTGAAAACATTACTTCGCGCACAGGACAAGAGTTGGTACCGGCAGGGAATACAGGCACTTGTTTCACGCTGGCGTAAGACCGTAAAAGTTGATGGAGACTATGTTGAAAAATAGTACGTGTAGAAGAAACATGTAGCTATAATGTCACCAAAATATAACACTTTTGAATCAATAGTTTCTGAGAAAAAAATATGGGGCATTATATATTGAACGACCGTCGTAGTATTCATCTGGTGACAGTATCAACAGCTCATTACAAAACATTCGTATATGTATATGTATACTTCGCGAATTTTCATTCCTGCCCGAGATATGGCATAACATTCTGGGGAAATACATCTTATAGCTCCCAGACTTTTAGATTACAAAAACAAATTGTACGAATAATAACCAAATCCCACCCACGTGATTCATGTAAGCCTCTCTTCATTAATCTAGGAATTCTACCATTACCGTGTCTTTTTATTTACGTATCAAAGTTTTTTGTAAAAAATGACTTGCTCAAGGGCGGGAATATATTTTCAGAAAAAGCCGAAGTCTATTACTATAACACTCGACGTAGAAATCATATTCATCAGGTGACAGTATCAACAGCTCATTACAAAAAATTCACATACAATACATGTACATTATTTTACAACACTTTGTCAGATGACATTAAACGATTAAATTCGATAGAAAGGTTTAAATCTTAAGTTAAATCGTTTCTGCTGCATAACTGTTTCTATACAATTAGAGACTATACTGAGCACCACAAGGAAAGTAACATTAATTTTAACAGTGATATTTAATGCATTATTTACCATTTGGACTGTATAATTCCAAACAACCACAAGTATTGTACTTCAGACTGCGGGTCAATGACCTCCATCTCGATCAGGTTTTTCGTCCAGTTTCCCTGATCCATTGAGCAAATGCTGAGATGGCTCCTTGTTTTGCTTCTGGACATAAATGTAACTTCATTATCTGTGCACGTCTTCTAGAATTCAGTGAGAAATATAGTTATTCAAATTATCGTCTCCATGCTATCGCGTCAGGAAGTATTATTCCTTGATGAAGGACATGCTGGATAAGAACCCCAAATTTATTGCTGATTTATCTTTGGAAATAGATTTTATTAGATCGGTGCGGTTTTTTCCTTTTATTCTATTTTTATTTTTTTTCCTCTTCAAATTCAAGTTCAAAATTCAAGTAGTCGATAGCTTAGTGTAGGGATCGCAGTATTTTGAAAACTTGCACAATATTCACTTCTCCCCATAACACGTTATATATTTTTAACTGCTTTTTGACATAAATAAATCATACCTTCTCGCCGCAGTAGGCCCTGGGTCCTCCGTGGCTCCGCGTAAATTCCTTGTATGCAGTTTTGTGAACGCACGGAAAGTGCAATGCACGTTCACGCCACCGTGATGTGACCATTCCTACCTTTACAGGTATCTAAGGCCAATTCAACGAAATTAGAGGTGCTACAACAGCACACTTTTTCTCGTATTGTTGGAAACGGTTACGTAATATTGTAATAATGCAATTTCTGCCCTATTAACACCTCAGCTTTAACTTGAAAAAGTGCAACGAAACGTATGTGGTAGATATCTGTATTTATTTGGATATTCAGGAAGAATAGTCATTTCTTACGTCTACAAACGAAACATCCTGTTACATTATTTGGGAAATTATTCAGAAAGCAAGAATAATTTCACACAAGCTTGCCACGTATGTGGTAGATATCTGTATTTATTTGGATATTCAGGAAGAATAGTCATTTCTTAGATCGAAAAGTCTTAAAGTAAAGATGTGTATTTGTTAATTCTATTTTAAATCTATTTCCTTCCATAAATCTGTTTCCGTTCATAAGAATATTATCTCCATCATACGATTATCTCGCCGCCAACAAAGTAGAATGTTAAATAGCCGTATTGCCGCGTAGCTTCCGCGCTGCGGTATTGCCGCGATCGCTGACAGCGCTTCAAACGGAACGCGAAAAATTCGAATTTGCAAGTTTCGAAAATGCTGAGTTCGCCGAAAATGGGACCAGCACCACTTTCCTTACCATTCTTTGCTACATACATGGGAAAAGCTTGTTAAAAATTTAAAAATTACCTATGTTTCTCACAAAATACGCAACAACTATACTCATTTTCGAAAAATTGAGTATAACCTTATTTCAAGATTTTTTCATGAACGATTGATTAAAAATAAATTTTAAATATTGTTATAGAAAGATGTCGGAAAAAATTTGAACTTTTTCGATTTTCAAAAATTTAGGGTGGGTAACGAAAGTGCAACCTACGCCATTTCTTGCGTTTTTTGCTACATCAGAGGAAATAATGTAAAGGAAAAATTTGGAGCCATTTTTGAGGAAAGTTTGAAAATGTTGGGGCTTCATGTAAAGTACTCCCCAAAATCAAAATATCAGTTTCAAATTCAAGGGAGCGCGAGATCAGTCAGATCGATCGTGAAGATCAATTTTGGTGAAAATCATCCTTCACATGCATTTATTTGTTTTTTCAAAAACCACACAAATGTAATTTTTTTCAAATACCTCTCGCGCTGTTAATATGCTCATTTCCATCGATTTGTATACATTATTGCATTTGTGAATGGAAATGTTTTCAATTCTTCAAATGAAATTTTAGAAAACTCAATACATTTCTTTGAAAAAGAGCTTCAAATTTCGCATTTACTGTAATGCATAATCGCTATTTTCTTAAAAACTGCTTCAAATTTTTCAATGAAAAGTTATATTTAAAACGAGGTGTTACTCTTCTTTAATATTCTTAAAGGAATATTTCTGTTCTACTATTAGGAAACAGAAAAGTAAAGAAAATGTCAAAAAAATGTACTTTGGGTCACGAATGATGGCAGATAGCAAGAGGATGGAGCAAGACCGTAAAGCCAGTCCACACCAAGGAAAATGGAAAATATTACTACGAGAAAGTATGTGCTATTCTCTAGCACCACTGGTTTTATACTGCGTAAGCAGTTGCCAGGAAGTAAAAACAGGTCTAATGACTGTAGCGAGCCGGACGCACATTGCTGTGCGACGAAGTTAAGTTTCTAGTCTCATTGCGCTGTTTGTTTCTTACTTCAGCAGGTGTTTCGGTCGCTTATATTTCGCCCGTAGGGCGGTTCATGAAGGAGCTGAAATGAGAGAATTTTCCGAGGCAGGAAACAAGTTTGGTGAAATATTTTTCACGTGACCATTAAGCAGTGGTACTGAGAAATCGCTGCGTATTTCCGCTATTGAAATGTATTTAGGCGCGCAAAGCTCTGCCCTAGGACATTCGTTTTGAATTACGTGCATTTTAAACGCGCATTTGTATGAATTGTCGGACTGGGGCGTACATAGTCTAATTGTGGTCTTATAATCGCGTTATATAGCATGAATCAGTTTGTTCCGATTGTGAAACATACTTGGCAGTCAGCTTCTGGTTTGCGTTTGCGGCCCTTACCCGCTTGCCGACTTTCTAACAGGGAAGTGGGGTAGTGGACAGATTGCGCACACGTCACAGCCCTATTCGCTTGGGCGGAGGAGAGACGGAAAGGCTATTTTAAGAGGTGGTTTGGAAGAATCCCAACCAAAGCAAATATACCGGGTGATCAGTATAAAACGCAACTCATAGCAGGCAAATGCACTGGCAACCATGTTCGAGCGGGTCGGAAAGCGGCTGGTGGTTTCAAGCCGGTAAACTGACGGGAAGTACGCTTAATCTCCTCTCCCACTAACGCCACCCTGAGGAGGAGAGCAGGTGACCGCCGAGTTCAAAGAGAAAGTTTGTTTGGCATCGAAAGGAAATTGAATTGTCAAGAACGACGATTCCTTCGTATATTGTTTAAAAGTGAAATAAACTTGCCATGTAAAATATACATTGAGGTCACTTTAATTGTAAACTTTGCTTGTTTTAGTTTTATAACAAGATACATTTGCCGAAAAATGTATATGTTTTATATTTTTCTGTTTTAAATAAATATTAACAAATTATAAATTCAGATTCGCAGAACAAATGTTTGTTGTTATTATTATTTTTATTATTATTGAATAAGGTTACTTTAAAAAAATTAACTAATAAAATATAATAAAAATTAATTTCTCAATTTATTCTGATACGTATCCATGCGCCTTTACTGTTTCTTTGAAAAACAACACCAATTAATTCGCGTCAATAAACGGCACACCATACTCCAATCTTTTTTTAAATGCAATGGATCACACACATCCTCCTGTCTCACGATAGCACTTCACTAAGCGAAATATGGTACTCTTGTTCGGAATAGACTAAGATAATTTTTTTTTCTGAAAGCTACCGGTACTCTTTGAAAGATTGGGTTCGGAAATACCCCTCCAACACAAAACTGCGTTGCTCCTTGAAGAGCCGCATCGTAAGTTAACTATGAAAGAAGTATGAACTATGAATGAAGACGCGGCCTGTTTTGTTTCGAGCAGGTATGACCCACACCACCCGAAGGGGAATGGTGTTGCTGAAATGCAGTCGTAGGAGCTGTCCCAGACGTAGTGTTGCAAAACTTTCACTTTTCTCTCAGTGCCTGAACAGCAGGGTTGCGTTTTATACTGATCACCCGGTATGTACCTGTTAAGGCTAAATGTACCGACACTAATTCAATTTGTCGGCACCACGTGGCAGCGCCAAAGAAGCAAAATTTATTTGACCGGTAACGTCTGAGCAAATTGTCCGATTTTCGATCTGTAAACGGCAGTGGACTCTTTTTAAAAATAGAATTTACGCTAGGAACCGGTTTTTCAAAAAAGATTTCCAAAAGTTCTTAAATTTTTCTCATTGTTTCGGGAAGAAATTAAAAAATGTGGGCTTATAGCGCGATGACGACGTGCTTCCTGAATCCAACGCCGTGCCAATCATGCAAATCGTATGAATAGGAGCGGCGTAAAGTGAAATTTCGGAAAAATCACGTCCCCCCCCTTCCCGCTCCATGCGTCGTCACCCGACCCTTGTGGGCGCTCCCTCGACGCGGCCGAACGGCCAAAACCGGCAGCCTGCGTCACGGGAGGAGGCCGTGCTCTCAGCAGGCAAGCCGGGCAGTAGGTTTATACTTTCGTCCCTTTCAATCTCAATATATTTTCTTCACTTATCAAACTAGTGATGCTGTAACACAACCAAACGGTCTCGTATCATCTGTAATAGTCGTATAAAACAATATATCTTGTTCACATATATCTTGTATATCACAATATATCACAACTATACCGTGTGGCCCACCTAAGATGTTCCCTTCAATTTTCTCCTGAACCGTTGCAGATACTGAGATGCGGTTTCCACTAAAACTACTATATGCACTAATATATGGCCATGCATAATATTATTCTATTGCATTTTTTATTGCAGAGATATTGACCCAACTTCGATTTTTAAATGGAACCTATAGTTTTTAGCTCATCATAACAAGCGTGAAGAGACGAGTTCATAAATATGCATATCGCCATACGTTACATAATATATTTTCGAAAAATTAAGAGTTTTAAAGACGCACGCCGACAACTTGTTTCCGTAATCTGAACGAGAAATTCCGGGTGAAATGCGGCGAGGCCATTCCCTTCCGTTGCATCGACCTTGCGGTAAATGTAGTGGTGCAATGTGCAAAGGAGCTCACGAAAGCCCGCGATTTGCTCTTTAAGACTACACCCTCTCAGTCCTGGAGACAATGTATTCACCTGTAGCCATGTTCTGAGCAAATCTGTACGCCACAAGGTACTATTTTTTAATTAATGAAATACTACAAGATTTGAGAAAATATTTGAATTATTAACCGTAGAGAAAGCAAGGATAATCTTCCAAAGGAGAGTGAACATGTTCTGAATTAATAAATGCGTGTGCTGTCAGAAACAAAACGTTTACTCTTTGAAAGACTGAAAACCTCAGCCGGTACAAAAATATCGTGTAAATAAAAGAAATAAAAATACTTTAAAATACAGAAAAAGGTAAGTTAACAATTCTAGAAATAGCTTGATTTATAACATGTACTCAATATATGCACCATCAACGGATATACACATCTGCATTTCCTTTCTCCACCGCCCTTTATTCTACCTACCCTTCTTATGCCACTTCGAGGCATTCCAGTTTTCCACGTTACTCGACCGACGCAACGGAAGGAATGACCTCGTCGCATTTCACCCGGAATTTCTCGTTCAGATTACGGAAACCAGTAGTCGGCGTGCGTCTTTAAAACTCTTAATTTTTCGAAAATATATTATGTAACATATGGCGATATGCATATTCATGAACTCGTCTCTTCACGCTTGTTATGATGAGCTAAAAAACTATAGGGTTCCATTTAAAAAATCGAAGTTGAGTCAATATCTCTGCAATAAAAAATGCAATAGAATAATATTATGCATGGCCATATATGCCCCTTGCATATAGTAGTTTTAGTGGAAACCGCATCTCAGTATCTGCAACGGTTCAGGAGAAAATTGAAGGGAACATCTTAGGTGGGCCACACTGTATATCTTCTTCACATTCCTTCGAATACCATCAAAAAATTATTTGAGGCATTACTCAAAATATCGATTCCAATTTGGAAACTGATTTCAAAAAGAAAATTGAACTAATTGAGTAGATATCACCAATATTCCATGTTCTAACATCTTATTTTACATACATTTTACTTCTAAATCTTCCGTTATCATTCCACTACCAGAAAGAATGAGCAGAGATTACGCACGAGCTCATTTATCTGCACGATTTTGATCTCAAAACGGCGTTTGTCTCCTTGATAGATTTCACCTGATGAACCTGTTTTCCCAAGTAAAATCGCCGAAGCTAATTTTAAAACTGTTTTCGTACTTTCGGACAAATTTGAAAAAGTGGTAAAATAGCACGCAGGCGAGATGTCTCCAGAATCCAACGCCATATCATACACTGAAATAGGATAAATAGAATTATATGGACAAGTGTAAAAACAGAAAATCTTCAGTAATGTCAAAATTCTATTTCGGGCTCTGCCCGACGATCTCATGGCTAGAGTCCGGATTCTAATGTAATTACATATGTTTCTATGTACTGTACTGAAATTTGTGATCTCGGCGAATTGTTGAAATCTAAACAAATATCTAATTGTTTTTACAAATCTACCAAATTTCTTGAAATTCTTTCCGAAACATATTTGGTTAATTTTGAAAAAGGTTTCTTTTAAATTTGTTGTGATTTTTTAGCATGCGTCACATATTTTGTACAGTATTATGTATTTTGAAGTGTGCTTGAAAGATTCTCTGCTCGTCCTTGAGTTTTCTAGCGTGTACTATTGTTGTCATTACTGACAGAGATAAATACCTTCTCTTACACAAACAGTAGGTAGAGAAAGTATTTGTTTTTTAAAATTTGATTTAATGAATATTTTTTTAGTGGAATTTCAAATTATAAACATTTTACTTTCTTCCTCTTCTCAATCCTCTTGTCAGTCTAAGAAGAGGAAGCAATGTAATCGTGCGCCGGAAAACTTATTGCCGGGCCCTGGTAAAGTCCGGGTCAATGACCCCCATCTCGATCAGGTTTTTCGTCCAGTTTCCCTGATCCATTGAGCAAATGCTGAGATGGCCCTTGTTTTGCTTCCGGACATAAATGTAACTTCATTTTCTGTGCGTCTTCTAGAATTCAGTGGGAAATACAATTATTCAAATTATCGTTTCCATGTTGTCGCGGCAGGAAGTAATAAGAGCCAAAATCTATTGCTTATTTATCTTTGAATTTAGATTTATTACATGGGAGTTTTTTTCTCCCTTTCAAAATTCAAAATTTATTGCTATTTATCCTTGAAAATTTTTGGGAGTTTTTTTTCCTTTAAAATTAAAATTCAAAATTTATTGCTATTTATCCTTGAAAATAGATTTTATTACATGGGAGTTTTTTTTTCTCTCTTTCAAAAATTCAAAATTTAAGTAGTATATGACTTAGTGTAGGGATCACAGAATTTTGAAAATGTGCACACAATTTACTTTTCAAATAAATAAAGTAATAGTGGAAAAATCCTATTGCTATATAATAAATTACTTCTAACTAGTGGTGTAGCGAAAATACATTTGTTAGGGGTCTTTGATACCTAAAAATCGATTGACTGACGCCAAAACGTGTCCGTTTGTGGTCAACGCTAACGCCTAATCATTTACGTTTCCTTATTATTAGTAACCAAGTATGTGAGTCACGTAACTTTAG
>CAXIVR010000101.1:0-28524 GCA_964035755.1 Teleogryllus oceanicus | reverse complement strand
GTTTTGAGAAATTACTAAGGAAAAAAGTACGAAGTAAATAATTGAAAAGATATTAATTTTTAAGGACAAATAAAAGTATTTAAGTTTTCAGTTCGTGATGCTAATGCATTTTTGCTGTTTCTACCTATTATTGGAATTAATTCTTGTGGAGAAATTCTATTTAATTTTCATACCACTGGATATAGTGAACAAAACCTGTTAGCCCCACAAGTTCACTGTAATCAGATGGACTGTCTATGTAACTTTCATTAATCCATAGAATAACGAAAAATGAAGAAACAAAAGTTTCTGAAAACTATAAAATACTATCAGAAATAGAAAAATTGAATTCCTGAACATTTTCGTTTTTGCACATGTCGAGTTTTGAAAAAACCGCCCTCAATTGTAATTGCGCACTGCTGATTGGCACATGCTTGGGGGTGACGCTCTGGCAGACGTTAGAACAGGACATCAAATAGACACTTCGACTGCATTTAATTTTTCACACTTTTATTCGCGTCCCATTTTGAAACTTATCAGCTCTATGTAAAACCCTTCTGAGAACACAATGGTATTTTTTCTTTCAACTTTTTTAAGTTGTAGGGTAAAGGAAGAAATTTGAAAAATAAAAATAAAATAAAAAAGTATTCTATTGTGCTGCAAGTTTTATTAGTGTTGAATTTTATTCATGATTTGTTATAGTAAAACAAGCCAATGGTTCCTACATATCGAAATAATTGACATATGACCGCAGGTGCTCCGTTCGATTTTGTTTGACATTGTTCAGTAATATTCAACCAGGGCCAAGTGAACGCATGGGCTGCAAGGGCCCGAGCCCAGCGCCCCTGATAGTTCTTACAAAAAAATTAATACTTAATGTTTTAAAAAATAAAATTAAAACTGTATGAAAAGATGAATGATTAAACTGTACGCAAAAATTGGCATAAAACTGTGATGTGTCACGCTTATTTGGGCAATATTTATAAAATGGAATGTTGCTGGCTGATGCATTTCAATTTTATATTGTACAATTCAATAAAATTAAAAATATTTAATTTGTAGTGTTTTTCAATGTAATTTAAAATCTTTCTTACTTACAGGTATGTATTATCTTTTTATTTCATTAAAATTACATTGATACACAAAGAAATACTTCCAACATATTTTAGAAAAAACTACAACATACAATGTGAATTGATAGAATTTTCTTTATATTTTAGCATCGAAGTAAGACGAGGGGGCCCCAAAATTAATCGAGGACCTAGGATCCCTAATGCCGTTAAAACGGCACTGTAAAGAACCTAAATGCGTAAGTACACACTGCGGCTGGGCATTCAACACGTTCTCACACAACAATTTCTCAACTAGTGAACAGAACTCTTCTTTGTTTTAAACACATAATGCATGTGATATCGTCCGAGTGCTGGTCTACTTTAGCTGAAAATATCCCACTGAAGCGGTTGGGTTGGATTGTTGAGACTTTCTTCCGTAAGTTCCCTTGGCTAGAGGACATAATGGTTGCTTTAAGTCAACAAATAATACACTACCTTGTTTTCTTTGTTTTTCGCAATTAATCAGTTGGCTTTACTTACTCCAGGATCTCAGAATCGCATTTTGCTATTATGTTTTACAATAATGATTAATATTTATAATATTAGTGATTTTTGTGAGCCTATAATTCGTGTATGAGTAGTTTTGTTTCAACATTTATTTTTTAATATGATTTTGTGTCAGCTGGTTTTATTCTTCCTTTGGCCGAACATTGTGTTTTGACAAAACTTCGAGAGCCTAAAGTTGTGGATAGAACTTTAATTAGGCTAAAATTGCATGCGAGTTTTCTTTGTGTTGCGCTGGGCCGGGGAGTGTGGTCTCTTGCCGAGTGGAAGGCGCATGTTTATTGTTTACGAGAGCAGCCCCCCGTGTTGAGGGCTTCGAGGCCGGCGCGTCCCCAGGGTCCGTCCTCCCCCCTCCCGCGCGAGGGAACCGCACGTGCGCTTCGCAGAAGACCCGGACGCGCTCCGTTGTGCAATCTGCCTCGCCAGCAGGCGCGCCTCCTGCGGCTGCTCTTGTTACACCACACGAGTTAATAACGTCTTTTAGGAGAGAAATATGGAGAGGAAAATTCCGACTGGGAATATGAAGATAAAGTTAATGCAATGTTTTTATCTAATTACATATATTTGTCTTCCTACTTACCGTTCTCAAAATTGTAATCTTGGCGATTCGTCGCCGTCCAAAACCAACATCCGATTTTTTCGTTACTCTTACATATACTAGGAAGTAATAGTGGTACATGAGATATTACATATCTTTCTAATTAATTTTTACTAATTACACTACAAATTCCTTAACACTATTATCAAAACATACTTTTTATTAATTAAATTAGTTCAAAGAATTGGTCACCCCGACCGGATTTGAACCCGGGCCTTCTGGTTTACGCCCAGCTGCTCTAATCCCTAAGCTACCGAGACAACCAATCCTTTGAACAGTTTTTAAGCGCGATTATCGCTCATTCTATGTATATAATGGTCACCTTGCCCGTCACCTTGTTGAATGCACGTACGCTCGGAGAATATGTTCCGCAGACGCACAGCTATCCAAATTGTGACCGTGTTACTGGGTAACAATGTATTTTAATAATTAAATTAGTTCAAAGAATTGGTCACCCCGACCGGGATTCGAACCCGGGCCTTCTGGTTTACGCCCAGCTGCTCTAACCCCTAAGCTACCGAGACAACCAACCCTTTGAACAGTTTTCTTGAGCGCGATTATCGCTCATTCTATGTATATAATGGTCACCTTGCCCGTCACCATGTTGAATGCACGTACGCTCGGAGAATATGTTCCGCAGACGCACAGCTATCCAAATTGTGACCGTGTTACTGGGTAACAATGTATTTTGATAATTAAATGTGGTTCGAAGAATTGGTCTGCCGACTGGTTTGAGAACTGCGACCTGCGTCTTGCTCCGCGAAGTTTCCACTCTTCCCCGCCTTACCCTCCGCGCAGGGGAGCATTCATTCTTTCGGGTCCGAATTGAGAACGTGTTTTTGCGTGTTCCGGCAATGCGGATATTAGTGGATAGATCGGAAATTAAACCTAAAGAAATCTATGTAGGGGGCGTTGATTAAAAGGCAATATTTGCTCCAAACGGCATAATTTTCTTTCTGAGAATAGCAGCATCTTTTGTTGTTTTTTCTAAGTTAAACAAGTGAATTGCGCAGCAGATCTAATTTTATTTTCATCTGTATTACCGTATTTTTTTTAATTAATTTGCAAAAACCTACGAAGAGTTTTGCTCTTTAGATTTATTCATTTTGAAGAACTTTAAGTGAATACGGAAGAAACCAATCTGTGATAGTACTGGGATGAAAGCACATTTACGTTCTTACGTTAAGATTTTCCATTTACGTTCTTAGAGCGCGCTACAGGGCAGATCCACACCAGGATTGGTTTTATAGTGGATTTCCATATAATTGTGATGTGACTTGATCAAAAGCAACTGAAAGTGTCAGTTCATTGTGGAATACATATCGAAGGAGTTCGAACATATCAACATATCGAAGGTTGGAAGGTCATTCTCCACACAGGCATTGTTGCGGGTTTTAAATCGGCAACACAGCGAATAATACCAGCTTAAGCCTGCACGCCAGTGACTATGCAAAGACACGCACTGCAATCGATCACAACTCAATAAAGTTAGTTTTTTCGTTATGAAACAGATTTTCCTCTGTAGCCTGATCCTCACCACCTTCTTCTCTACCATCGACAAATTACGTTTTCAAACTCGAAAGCGCAAGAGGCTGGAAGCGTGTCAAGAGGCAAACTCGTAAGCTGCGCATACGCCTCGCGAAAACAAAGACAATCTATTGAGCCTAAAGCAGGTACTTATTTTGGCTTTGACGATCATGGCCGACATTTCCTCATTTTCCAGTAGAAGAATTTGCCCTCCAACTTCTCGTCTCATCTATTTTTAAGTACAACGGGAGTTTGCAGATGTGACTGCAGAGTTGAACACTGCCCACCCTGAAAACCGCTGACCAATCAGGACACGGTCGTTATCTGCCAGGAGGCAGAATGACATTAACGGGCGGTAACTGCACCTGATCAACATGTGACAAATTACAATGCCACTTAAATATTAACGGTATTGTCTCACGCTCTGCCCTTCTGGTACAACAGACCAACACTATGCCTTGAGATTAAACGCACACAAACCAACAATTAAAACTGCAACTGAGAGAAACAATCTCACACTTTTTTTAAGTGAAATTCCTCTCAGCAAAACACTTCACAGCATAGTCTCACATAAATTGCTGGAGAAAACATGCAGTCAGTAACTAAGCTTTACCACAATTCATCAACTCCAGTCTGCACAGTCTCTGCAAAATCCTCCCTTTCACCTTCACCACGTTCTCCCCTCCACCTTTATTTCGAACCCTGTTGCCTCTTCCTCTGAACCCTACCTCACGTTCTCCATTCCACTACCAATTCCGTCATACACCTGATGCCACATTTTCCTCCACAACCTGTGACTGCAGGACTGCTACCAACCTTCGGCCACGCACTCGGGTATAAGTGTAGATAAATACATAACAACTTCTGATCAGATGCAGCAGAAAAACATTCGTGTTATAGTGCTTGCAGAAAATAAACATTCTTCACCATAATGTTCAATCCTTTCAAATAAAACTGAGTTTATCGAGGCAGCTCTACAGAGCGATCTAAATCAAATGGATGTTCTTTGCTTTACAGAACATTTCTTATCTCCTAATGAACTTAGCTCTTTAACCAATACTTTTCGAGAATTGCTGCCGATCTCACTATAGGTCTTCAGGCACAAAGGTGCAAAACAGACGATTCACCCAATTTTAGACACAATGTCCGTTTCGAAACTTCTTCCACCTATGATTCTCTGATAATCAGTAGCCAAAAATAAATATTCGTCGGTTTAGATGAATTTAGATTCTTTGTTAAAGACTTTACAATGCGTATGCCATTATACCCGTTAACTCATATTTGTGCATCTTTATGCACTGGGACGTTTCAGATATTTTTCAAAACAGCTAAAATTAGCTTCCCTTCAAAAAGAAACAAATGAAATTCAAAATAGTAGCCCATTTCTCTTCTATAAGTTTTTTAAATATTAGAACTTTTTACACTTTACAGATGAAACCTTTCTCAGTAAAGCATGACATGCTTTTTCTGATTGCCAGCATAGTTTAGAAAATCAAAATCAACGGAAACAGCTATATTTTCTTTTCTTGAATGTCGCCTCATCGTTGGATCAAAGCAGGCACCTATTGGATTATTTTAGATCTCTCAGCTTTTGACGTCATTGATCATGGCATTTACTTTCAAATTACCTTCATAAGAGAATCCGTGTTATTGCTCTCTAGATTGGTTATATTCATGCCTTAAACAACGATCTCGGGGATTGAAGTATCTTCTGGAATGATGGAACATGCGTGCACCTTTCCGACTCTTTCCCCGTTGTGTGAGTTCCTCAGGATCGATTTAGGCACTTTGTTCTGTTCTACCCCAGTAAACGATATGCCCCTCAACGATTCAGCAGAAGAACAGTTCTCTTTGCGGATGATACGAACATCCTTTGCAATAAAGAAGCCGTAAATAATTACAATATCAGATGTTTGTTTCACATGGGTTCCGAAATAACAAATTAATAGTAAACGAAAAGAAAACAGTTTTGTTTAGTTTTCATTTCAAATAAACAATTACTGTGCTCCATTGAAAATGAACGGTGTTTCATTGACTGATGTTAAGGCAACAAAATTTCTTTGAGTCTCTCCAGAAATTCAGTCAAACCTTAAATGGAACGTCACATTGTTGTTGAGCAGAAATTAAGTTCATTATGCTACGTTCAGAATTCTTGCAAATTCAGTCTGGCCTTCAGCCTGCTCCGTTGTGTGTATACTTACGATGTTCATTCACAGAGATATATAACATAATATTCACAGGGGAAATACATGTTATAGCTCCAGACTTTTAGAATAAAACAGATGTGAATATGTAAATCACCCATGATTCTTGTAATACACATTCTAAATTAATCTAAGAAATTTTACCATTGCAAGTATCATTTTATTTATAATCAGTTGGTTTGTCAAAATGACTTGTAAGGGCAGAATATATTTTCAGAAAATGCAGAAGTCTATTACTTCATAACACTCGACATGAAATCATATTCACCAGGTGACTGTGTATCAGTAACTCATTACAAAAAATTCACACACCTTCACAATACCATGTACATTATTTCAACCTTTGCCGAGATGACATTAAACGATTAAATTCAATAGAAAAGTTTAAGAAATCCCAAGTGAAATCGTTTCTGCACTTAACTGTTTCTATACCATTAGAGACTATACTGAGCATCACAGAAAAAGTAACATTAATTTTACAACAATGATCATAATGCATTATTGACCATTTGGACTGTATAAATGAGTATAAACAACCTAACAACATTGTACTACAGCTTCAGGTCAATATTACCTCTCGATCAAGATTTTTTGTCCAGTTTTCCTGATCCATTGAGCAAATGCTGAGATGACCCTTGTTTTCTTCTAACAGACCGCCAATGCCAACTGCATTTCTGTTGCACGTCTTCTACAAATTCGTGAAATACAATTATTCAAATTATCGTTTCCATTGTCATGGCGGAAGTATTATTCGAAGCACCACATGATAAGAGCAAAATTTGTTGCTTATTTATCCTTGAAAATAGATTTTTATTTCATGGGTGTTTTTGTTGTTGTTGTTTTTCTCCAGAATTTAAGTAATATGAAACAGTGTTAGGATCAAATTTTGAAAATGTACACAATTCACTTTTTCCCCATGGCGTCATACAGTTTCAGCTGTTTTTGACGTAAAATAAATAAATAAAGTTAAGATCATTATACGCATTTTATGTTAGTCTTAAAGTAAAGAAATCTATTGGAGGATAGGCTGCATATTTCATGACACTGTTTCTCCTCAAAATGCCTTATAAAAATTATTCATAAAACCTCAACGAAATTTGCAATAACTTTCCTTTATTTATAACATGTTAATTGCTCTATTCGTTTATATAGTTTACTCAAATCTGACCCTGCGCATTTCTTGAACAAAGTCTCTTAATTGGAACTCTTAGTAATTCCATATTCTTGTAATGTTACGCGGTGAGATGCATGCACATGAGAATTTGTTTATAAAACCTCAAACTATAGATGTTGGAATATATGTTTCCTTTATTTATAATTTATAAGCAGTTATATTCTACGTTTAAAATAGTTTGATATTTAAAATTCATTTAAATCATTATACGCATTTATTATAGTACAAAATCACATGAACTCTTCGTGTATTTCACTATATAGAGACATTCTACGGTAGCAGGATTACACGCTGAGTCAGTCATAACAAAACCTGAAACACGAGAAGTTGCAGCCAAATGTTTGTTTTATTCATAACTTATTTAATTACTCTGTTCATTGAATATAGTTATAAATGCGCACTCTTATTTGCTAAATTCATTGAACTAGAATTCTCGATTAATTTTACTAATCCACGCTACGGCGATACCTTCAGGAAAATTGAAACATATTACGTTACAGAATGAAAATCTTTGTTGTTCGGTTTTCAAAAAATTAGTTAATTATCTATACAAACATATTTCACGACGGCTTGATAACATTCCACATGAAATTATTTTACCACTGCCACGACGCATTCATACTTTGCTAACTAACTAGTAAACCTTATTTGGCAACATCGCGCGTGATAAATACAATTTTAGAAATATGATCAAATGTCTTGCATAGCTGAATGCAATTTAAATGAGTTATTATAAACTTTTTGCTGAATTCTTTGAACGGATCATTTAATTTTTCTAATAGCGTGTCGCAGATAACGCCTTGCTCTGGAAAGCAATAATTTATAAACCGACTATGGCCTGCGTCTATCTCCAGCCAATCCTTATTAACTTTTAAAGGTGATGTAATATTCTAATGACTAATATTCCATAATCACAAGCGATTCACAATGTTGCCATTACAAACACATGTGGACAGAATGATTATTACTTTCAAGTCCACTCGGTAATGCTGAGTTCGCTTTACACCTGAAATATACACTGCGATAGTACTATTCATAGCAGATCTGCAGCCAGAGACGCAGCCAAATTTCTTACAACTGAATGATTAATGTCTGAAGCTAAATTGTCATTAAAATTTGTGGAGTTGTATTATATGCGATACCGTTATATATTTAAGCACCAGACTAGTTAGATTTTATATCACGTTGCATCGGATATAAATAATCGTAATCCATGTTAAATTAACGTAATTTTTGTTTTACCACCAGCTTAAGGGACATCCTTGTTGCAAGCACAGTAAGAAAATAATTTTAGCACGATTTTATGTGTGGAAAGCGCAACACCATCGCCTCGGCGCTATAGAGCACGCGACCGTGCTCCAACTTCAAACTTCCTGCGCGCAGCAATTACGAGGATTATCATACGCTGCAGCGGATGTGCGCAGCATTTCTCTTTCAAGTGGGATGGTGGATGTCCTAAATGGGAGAGCAGGCGGGCGGCCGGCGCGCAGGCAGGCCGGCCCAACCAGGCGGGCTGCGTGACCTATAAGTCGAGTGACGGACGTGTCTTCGCCAGTAATAACTGTGCCTTAAGTGTGTTCTAAAATTATATCTCCGAACGGTTTGTCGTATCGAAATACGGTTTGCGGCAGAAAACTAGTAATTTTCTCTTGTATCCGGCAGCGTAAACGCCGAAAATGTTGAACAAAAGGGAAAAAAAGGTGTCGCTGGGATTAGAATCAGGAACTTGAACCATTTTCAAGCACATACCACGAAAGATTGTATTCTTTTTCTTCTTTCAGTGTTTTGGGGTAAAAATGGACCGCTCGATTCGACGCTGGGCAGCTTCAATTCATGCTACGACTTTTTACGAATAATTTGATTATGGCGATTTTCTCCATCTTCAGCAGATAGACGAACCGAAGTGCCACCATCAAAATGAAACCGTGGACACGTGCACAGTAACTAATAATCGTGAGTGAAGGGCGTGGGCGTCTGGTTTCGGCGCTATTCCGTTACTCGGAATTTGTTTATAAACTGTAATGTCGACAACGAATAGAGATGTCTGGCTCAGTTGACTACCGCCGGTGTCTAGGCGTTTATGGTAGCAGATCGTGAACCGTCGCTTCTTCACTCATAGCGTTTACAATTATCTTCACATCTCCGTATTTGTTCAGCAAAATTATCTTTGACTAGAGCCGTTCGACGCGCAAAAAGAGCGTAGTATTGCAAATGCTGAGAACAACGATTCGCTCCGACGCTTCGATTTTGGCAGTAAAAAAATAGAAATCTTAGATTACCAGAAAGACATGAGCGACGAAGAAGAAAAAAAGGCGTTGATATGAATGAAAAGAAAGACAAAGAAATAAAAAATATTATAATTTCTAAACAACAATCAGTGAAGACATCATTCTCTGATATGAATGAAGTGTGAAGAGAATAGAAAGAGAGAGAGAGAGCGAGCTCTGTTCGCCTGAACGCAGGGTAGCATCTCATCGCGTCCTGAGATGGCCAAGCCCTCGCCCATCGGTGTTGGGTGGTGGGCGGGCAGCCAGGCGAGACAGCTCCCAGGCGAGCCGTCATGCCATCACTCCCTCGCCGTGCCAGTGAATGTTGCCCAGGTGATGAAAAAATATTTATCAGTAATCAATCAGCAAACCTTATGAATTTTTTTCTTTTTTTTTAAGAAAATCCAAGCCTTCAACGATGAATAATTAATAAACGGCATGTGTGTGCAATTCTTGCAAGTGGATTTTCGAAATCTTCGAAGAAATCTAAAGAAATTAAACACATGCATTTAATAGATGCTTTCCTTGAAGAGTGAATGTTTTAAGCTAAGAAGCGAAGACCACGCCGCCCTGAGCGTCGCGTGAAAACAAATAAAATGGAAAACTCTGCTCATGAGCAGATACATCTGACTGGGACTTGGTGTACACAGATTCCCCCAGTACACTGGCGAAGCTATTTTTACATCATTTGCCCGATTGTTTGCAGCAGTTTGTGCAGTGGAGGTTTCTTCCAGATATATCCGTGCAGCAAACGACAGCATGTGCACTTACTTTACCTCTAAATTTTTCTGCGCTGCATGTCTTCCCCTCCTATTCTATTTTGAGCCTGTGTGAACAACCAGCGTTTTTAAGTAAAGCAAATATTTACAAGCTGCTATGTTACTAATTGGGAATAATGTACAATTTCTTGAAGTGTCAGAGGAAGAAGCAATTCGCATTGAATGATTAATACATTTCTTTTCTGCTTCATTGAAGTCTTTATTAATTTAATATTGACCATTTAAAATGGGAGGCATTGATTCTTTTATTAATAATGAGGTGAGTGAATTATTCCGCCAGCAGTGGTCAATATGCTATTTCGTGTATGCACCAGTGTCGTTCTGCAAAAAGTAATGAAAGATAAATGCCATTACGCTAATAAGGATTTGATGTGCAGTAAAAGCTTAGCCAAATTATGTGATTTTCGAGCAAAAATCAGAGTTTATTACATCCTTTATTCAGAACGAGGAGAGTGGTCGTGAAAGAACCGCGCTTTGCCTGCTGTTTTGGGAACATACAAAGAGCCATTGCGGCCCTTCGGCGATTTTGAACGGGAGAAAAACATTTTTCACTTATGCTTTATTACTCACTTATTGTCAAGTCAATGACGACGAATGCTGTGAAACTAATTTGAATCAAGCTAAGCACGAAAGTGAAAAATTGTCAACACACGAAAATACTTTGAAAACAGTTTTCGGCACATCGGCGCCGCTATAACCAATCGCCAGTGGCGGCATGCGATGAGCGCTACGGACTACTCCGAGGAATGCGTCGCGAAATGTGCCGACGTGAAATTGCCCCATATCGAACTCTGAAAATTAAATAAGACAGACGTTACAGAGAATTATCCAGTGAGCATTATTTACATCAGAAAATTTTCTATCAACAGTGGTGTTAGTCACATTAGGAAAACACGGGAATCGATTTTGGTCTCGAATGCAGTGCGTTGCCTGGCTCTGTCCACTGAAGCGGTTTGAGCGCTTCGCCCGATCTTTACCATCGCATGAGCGCATTGTAGTTCACGTCCAAGAGCTGGTGCTGTTGAGATTGCATTCTACCTTCAATTCACTTCCGGCTTTCTGGTATTTATTGAACACACAGAAAATATGTCCTCATTCAAATTGCTTGATTCTTTGATATCCAGAAATTTTGAAAAAATGACAAATTTGGGGAAATGTTGTATTCAGTGCAATTGCGTTATAATTGAATACTTACATCATCTTCTGGAAGAGAAATTTGGTTAGTGAGATATTTACAACGTAGCTTCCAGAAAACCACCGCAAATATATAACAGAAAAAAATATGGTATTGCAGATACTCCTTGGGTTAAGAAGAATAAACTTGCAGCAGCAGGAGCAACAAATAATTCATCCGCATTATCAACTACAGCATTTATGGACGTCCAACAAAATGAAAAAATTGCCATGCTTAACACAGCCAGGACGGCCTTCTCATCATTATGGTGCACGACTCATCGCAACAGTGAACTATCAGTTTCAGGCAGTAGCTCTGCAGCCAAGTGATACAATCCAAGATTCATCTTCCGTAAGTACCGCAATCAATAACAGACAGTGCGCAAAACAAGAAACGAAAAACGATGCAATCAGGTGAAAGTGAAACTGTATATAATACTTCAGTTAAGACACGTTATTGTAGTCTAGAAAATGTTGAAGATGAAACAATGAATGGCTGCAAACCGGAAGAGTTTCGATTACACCGGTAACAGGAAAATTCCTCCTCTAAACGCTCATGCGGTTGATAATTATGCTAAATTTTTAAAGATCTTAAAATTATACATTGAATTACTTAACTAAACAAAGACATGGTTAAAATAGTATTCAGCGCTTATGAATACTTCACCTTCAGATATTTCTATGAAGAAAAAATCAATACTATTCACATATGAACGCTGAGAATGTATTCAACCTAAAGGATTTCTGTGGCCATAGTTAAGAGTTCAACAAAAACAATCTGATTATAATGTTGTAAAGTTTCATCACTATGGCAAATAACTTTACTGTAGTTTCAGTCAGATCATCAAATACACTTAAAATTGTCTATTCGGGTAAAATTAAAAGACGTACGCCCATTGCACAGAATATCACGCAGCTTGTACAGAGGTTTCATGTACTATCAAAATAATGTAAATGCATATAAAAATGTCCCTTCAAACCCCACCTTAAGCAAAAGTATTAATTCCTCTAATTCTTCAACCCCCTTACCCCACACCCAGTACTCTACCAACATTTACTATCACTACCACACCATCAAGCATTTAAAGTGCATAAACAATTCCTGCATTGGGCTGAAACTGGTCCAATATATACTTTTCCCAGTTATCTGCGATTTTTCTGAAGGGTGTTCACAAAATATAGTTGATTCAATGGTTAGGTGTCAATGTGATGACTTCAAATGAAGTTTCATAAGAAAAACAAAAGTTCTGTGATAAAGCATCAAATTTCGCTAATACAGTGTTGGCAAACATCATTTCTAAGTAAAAGTATTCCAAATTTTTCTGCGAAAATTTACCATATCAGGTTGAGTTTAATCTTTATTAGTAATGTATATTGTATTTGCAAATCATTATTATTACATTTATTTTCTAAATGCAGAAGAAAGTAAATCTTTTTAACATAAATGGCTTCAGCAATGGAAATGTGTAAATAAAATATTTTTGAAGTCCTCCCAGATCACAGCTCTGCATTACCTGCAATGAGGAAATTTTCTCGTTATTTATATCTACTATTCCGTTCTCTGTCCCCTCTCTCGTTGCACTAAACCTTCTCATTTGTGCAAATTTTACATACGACGCATTTGGAATAACAAACACGTCACATAAACGATGTCCCCAGAATGGTTTGCATTACCAACGTCACAAAGCAAAATAAGTTTTCTTCTGAAGGGTCCCTGCCTCTGGATTTTCTGCAGGAAGAAATGCCAGCGTATTCTGTGCCGTATTTTCAAAATGAGTTCTTAGAACGTAACAACCAACAGGCAGGTGGATGGTCCGGATTATATCTCAGAATAGAGGAACTAATAGAACAATAATAAGCATTAACTTTTCCTTCCAAATTTCAAGGGATTGATTTCTTCTGCAGGAATGGTAACGATGAAGTGTTAGGAAAGCGCCAAGAGAAATTAGAGGAATTTTTCTTTATTTTCTTAAAATCATTGAATTTCAACGAAATGAGACATGTACCATTAAGTGTCCTTTAGGCTATCAGACAACAAAACTTCATCAACAAATATGAAAAATTTTGATTCTTTTTTTAATTTTGAAAATATCCCCAGGGCTTTGTATAAAGTACCCCATTACGTCAGTTTCAAATTAAAGGGCGGCGACATCGACAAGATCAATTGTGAAAAATTAATTTGAGTGAAAATGCTGCTTAACCCTTAGCCGCTAGCGTTGTACTGAAGACCAGTCGTTTTGACGTCAATCGATTTTTTCAGTATCTACGAATAACAAAACATGGATTCTAACTATACACGTTTGACGAAGTAATTTACCATATATTGGGACACGATTTATACACTTTTTTGTTTCCAGGGCTCGGCAATAAAATTTTTTGTCGAGAATTCGTCGATATCCTGTGATGGTCTGTAATACTTAAGCGACGCGAGAAAAGTAAATGGTTCACGACAGAAGTGATGAAATCGAGCGAATATACTAATTTCAAGTTTGTGAACGATTTAAAACGATGAAAATAAACCACCTCAAACACACCAACACTTTACAACCTCGTTACAAGTCTAGCATTTCACGGAGCTTTGTTTAAAGTAGTTTTCAGCAGCATTCAATACAGAATGTTTTCATAACAATAATTATGGCAATAGCAAATCAGCTACATTTTTTAGCATGGCGAACGCTATGGCACGTAACGGGCGGCGCCCTCCTGAGGCGAGATTTAGAATATACCAGGTGAAACAAACAACCCTCATTTGAAGTATCTTGACGGGGCGGAAATTCTATGCTTGTCGCGGGCGCCTGAATACCTAGGTACGCCTCTGGTCAATAGTCACACGTATGCTTTTGTTCACTTCTTGATTTGTGATTGTCATGCGTTTATTTCAATCTTTACCAATCAGATGTGATAAACGAAACAATGTTTCTCTGATCATGTCGCTGTTCAGCGGTACTCTCATGGCTGTACTTGAGAGAGACACGATGTCATACTAAATTCATAGACACATATTAAAATGTCAGCAACTGTATTGCAAAAATAACGATATAAAGAAAGACAAGGAACAGTCGGTTTTCAAACTTGTAATTTTTATGAAATATATTTTAAATATTGACGATGAAGTGTTAAATCGAAGAGGAAAACATGCTTCCTAAGTTATACATCAAATTTCAATGTAATTTCAAGTCTTTAATGATAATATTAAATTTAAAACAATGACAATGAAACGCATCTAAACACCGCCACGTACCCCGTGTCATTCTGTGATTTCACGAACACTTACAACAAAACGTTTTCGTAACATTCAAAACTAATCATTTTACAGATAAATGTTTTGGTAACAATAAACAAAGTGGCAAGAAATCACACGTTGTGCACTGTAGTCAGACGTTTTAGTGCTTGAATTGTATTTCAGTGGTTTACCAGTCAATGGCGATCCGACAGTACAATTTAATTAACGCTGGTTTTCGTCGCGTTCAAGATGGCGGTACTCACGTGACTGCGCGCGCCCGCCGCCCCGCAGCGCCCGCGCGCCATTCCGCCCTGGCATTTTCCACCGTGTTACTCCACGGCAGAGCCATCGGCATTTGAATCACTCTGTCCCCGAGCGCGCGCCTCAAAGAGACCCGCAAGAAGCTGTGCTGCGGCATTCACAGCAACGTAATAAGACTCGCCTCCAAATTGCTCCACCTTAGCCAAGTTGTAAATGCGGGCTACCATCAACACGCGTTACAAGTCGTTGATGCAGATGTATAAAGCATTGTTGTCTGGATTTTTTAATACTTCTTAAACGTTTTTTTAAGCAACATCCTGTTTTAAATTGATTCCCAGTTAAGCATTTCCATGAAGTCAATCGGCTGGAAAATTCAGTGGTTTCTAGGACAGATTTCGGAGGTAATAAGACAAAGAAAATTGATTTACTCAAGACATTTAAATGTACATGTCCTTTTATTATTTTTCTTTATCCTTCTGTTTACATTTACTTTTCAATAAATAATTTTAACATATTCTGATTATTTTTAAAGACTTTACAGTCAAGCTATTGATAGTCTTGGAAACTTTCAAATGTATCCATATTCACAAAATAGTGCATGATTCCACATACATCATCAATACCTACCATATAAAATATTTAAAAATTAATTTTTCCCGTTTATTATAATATATAAATAAATTTTGCTATTTTGTAAATTTCTTAAAACAAATTACACAGTTTAATATCTCATCTGTCTATCTATGAATATATTTGTTATAGATGTGTTGTGATTAAGATTAGAGGAAAATATCAAATAAATAACTTAATTTTGTATTTTATAACAAGCATGTTTCCATTACTACTTATAAGCCATTTCAGAATGAGGACAGACAATTGCACATGCCAATTTTCCCCTCGGAAAATAAACAAGAGTGCAGAATTTTCTGTGTTTTGACTGTGTTTTCATTGGATGTTTAAATGTTCACCTAGTTGAATCACTAGTATTCAAATTTGTTATTCTGATTTCATTGTCTACAATAATGTTATACTTTTGTCATTTGTAATTTTATCAGTGTGTGTGATCATTTCCTATAGGTAAGGCTCAAGCAGATGTTGTATAAATTAACACTCCTCACCGTCATTGTCGTCTGGTACATAGTCCATATTTACTATAATAAACAATAACACTTGTATTATTCATCAGGTATTGATCTGAACTATACGCGATGAACTAAAATTAATTTCTCACCTGTCAGATACGAAGTAGTGAAATCTTCTTAAAGTCTTGAAGTGGCTCGTTTCACTATAACATGTAAGGTCGTCTCACAATAATATATACTGAGTACAATATTTCAGTGTGTTCGTCCGTACTGCAAGACTGAGGTCTTATTCTCTGACCGCGCTTGCACACCCAGGGTTGCGGGGGGGGGGGGGCGAGCGGTTTACCCGCACATCTGGACACCATTACCAGCGCACCCGGGCGAAGGGCGAGGGGCGCCGCGACCTCGCCTTACCGCATTAGGGCCCGGACAGTGGTCCGCATTCATGTTGGAAAAACATTTTATTTCACTATCCGCAAACATTTATCCAACGTCCACAAAAATAATTTAAAAATGATAGAACCAAATGGGTGGGAAACAGGTTTATTATAATTACGTGTATTATGATATTTATTTCGCTGTTTTTTGCCCCTGTCAAGTGACAGGGGCAAAAAAGTTCAAGAGTCGTCAAAACATTCTAAATTGTATAGTTAATAATAGTATTTATTTTTGTGTATAAGGAAAATACTAAGAATCAATTTGCCTCACCATCTACAAGGCATTTCTCTTCAAAAATGTAAATTGAACGAATTGCGTGATCAATTTGCCTAAGCTCTTGTCGATAAATCGTACCGCAAGCGGCCCACTGTCTGTGTCTTGGCGTGAGAGGGCCCGCCACTGCCCACGACTGATCCGAGGATTGCCGAAAGCTCCCTAGGCGACCTCCGTAAAGTTAGAATCGCAAAGTTTTCAAAAATTATTGAAACTAGGCTCAAAATTTGTCGCTTTTTGTCGCTAATTTGTTACGCAAAAATAAAATTTGTCGCTCTTCATTTGACCCTGGTATTAAGATTCGGCTAACTTGATATCAAGTTAGCATCGCAAACTTAAGAAAACCAACTAATTACAGACATAAATAAAAAATAACACCATAGGAATTTGTCGCTTTTTTGTCGCTCCAGACTTTACAAAAAAACAATTTTGTCGCTCTTCAAATATTAACGAAAATGCATTTTTCGCAAACGCGATGCCAACTTGATATCAAGTTAGCATCGCAAACGCAAGAAACCAACTAATTACAGACATAAATAAAAAATAACACCATAGGAATTTGTCGCTTTTTTGTCGCTCCAGACTTTACAAAAAACAAATTTTGTCGCTCTTCAAATATTTACGAAAATGCATTTTTTTCGCAAACGCGATGCCAACTTGATATCAAGTTAGCATCGCAAACGCAAGAAACCAACTAATTACAGACATAAATAAAAATAACACCATAGAATTTGTCGCTTTTGTCGCTCCAGACTTTACAAAAAACAATTTTGTCGCTCTTCAAATATTACCAGAAATGCAATTTTTCGCAAACACGTGGCGAAAGTCGTGTCAAGTTAGCATCGCAAACGCAAGAAAACCAACTAATTACAGACATAAAAAAAAAATAACACCATAGGAATTTGTCGTTTCTTTGTCGCTCCAGACTTTAAAAAAAACAATTTTGTCGCTCTTCAAATATTACCAGAAATGCAATTTTTTTCGCAAACACGTGGCGAATGTCGTCAAGTTAGCATCGCAAACGCAAGAAAACCAACTAATTACCGACATAAATAAAAAATAACACCATAGGAATTTGTCGCTTTTTTGTCGCTCCAGACTTTACAAAAAACAAATTTTGTCGCTCTTCAAATATTTACGAAAATGCATTTTTTTCGTAAACGCGATGCCAACTTGATATCAAGTTAGCATCTCAAACGCAAGAAAACCAACTAATTACAGACATAAATAAAAAATAACACCATAGGAATTTGTCGCTTTTTTGTCGCTCCAGACTTTACAAAAAAACAATTTTGTCGCTCTTCAAATATTACCAGAAATGCAATTTTTTCGCAAACACGTGGCGAAAGTCGTGTCAAGTTAGCATCGCAAACGCAAGAAAACCAACTAATTACGACATAAAAAAAAAATAACACCATAGGAATTTGTCGCTTTTTGTCGCTCCAGACTTTACAAAAACAAATTTTGTCGCTCTTCAAATATTAATGAAAATGCATTTTTTTCGCAAACGCGATGCCAACTTGATATCAAGTTAGCATCGCAAACGCAAAAAAACCAACTAATTACCGACATAAATAAAAAATAACACCATAGGAATTTGTCGCTTTTTGTCGCTCCAGACTTTACAAAAAACAAATTTTGTATAATAATAATAATAATAATAATAATAATAATAGTAGTAGTAATAAGAATAATAATAATTACTATTTATGTGGCGAGACTTGGGCCATCAGGTCCGCTCTTCGGCCTAACTACGTAATACTTAAATTTATAGATGAAAATTAAACAATAAAGCATTATTCAATGATATATTTAGTCAATAAAATACATCTCAGAGATGTATTGCGACAAATTTCTGACAAATAAACGAAGATCCTACTGTAAGTGTTGTGACGTCTGCCGAAAACTATGGTATAGGTTTGTTTCATTTCCCGTCTTAAATTAATTGTTTTATTATAAATTTCAAAACGTGTATCAATAGTATCTCAGTTCTTGCTATAGTCCAATAGTTATTATCAGGGGCGTATTTTGTTGACCAAAAAATATCGCCCAAAATGATCAATACAATGCTCTTAAAATGTTTTAATAAGCCATAAAAGCAAAGAAAACGACGTAAAAAATGTTATCAAAACAGTTCGGACGATCAACTCAAGCTGTTAGATATATAAGTATGTATCCAGGTTTCGTTCAAATGAAGTCAACTTTCAAACTTCCGGTTTGGACTGTTCTTTACCAGAAAATATTTCGCTTTAGTTACCCCGAAATCGGCTGATCCGACATTGGCGCTGTTAGGCGTCACGTACAATGGCTGACATTACAATTTCTGAGCGAAGAAATGGAATAGGCTACTTAGGAATTCTGTGGATAATATTTGTTGTAAATATTATTTCAAGCAAGCACCATTAAAATGAAATTAAAGTCGATGAAACAGCAAAAAAAACGCATTAAAAAAGATGGAACGGTAACATTTTATAAAATTTATATAAAATTTCCTTTTGCCATAATATAAAATGCATATTATTATATTCCGATAGTCTCGTTTTGGTTCGTTATGGATGTGAAACATTAAGAAAACGTAAAATGTGTATTTATGTCAAATTCAGTATTTAAAATGTGAATGACTGAGAAAAGCCAACATAAACGATACAACGTGTTTCTCTACTTTCAAAATGCGAGAACGTAAGCCCTTTTTCACTTTCATGCACTTTTAAAGATGCACCATCCTTTAATGCACCATTGGCGAATATTTTTAAGTAATCAAAAAATATTTGAAATATCGGCGAGGGTGGAAAGACGCAATAATTTGTAGGTAGATTGGCACGTCAAGGTTCTCAAGATTTCGTGTGAAAAATGCAGTACACGATGGGGTGGAGAAACGCCGCCTTTTGTCCATCGGATCCGCCGCCACAATGAACAACGAAAGGGTTTTTTCCAGAGCACAGTACTTGACGTCACCTGAGTTCATTCGCCCAGCCGAGGGCGGGGGTCGCTTCGTGCGCGACAGGTAGCATTGCGGGTTTAAAAAGGGTTGCAGGACGCTGCAGGTAGAAACCTCAATGAAAAGTCCTTTCTTACTTGCTTCTTACAAGGACAGCTTTTCCGTCAGCCAAAATTCACAATCTTTACTCCTCTTTTCTTTACAATTTTGTTAGTAGATTTCATAAAATTATATAATTTTTGCTATTCTACTGTTAAATGTTTATTGTGATGACGTAAGTATGCCATGAAACACAAGAATCTGAATTTTCACTCACTCACAATTCTATTAGAAATGTTCATTGAATAAATGAATTGATAATGAAATTCAAATGTATTATTATTATAGTTATTATTATAGCTATTATTATTATTATTATTATTATTATTATTATTATTATTATTATATAAATATCTTTTGCAATAGTGAAGAAAGGTCGGGCTGCTAGTACATGTAAATATTGTATAAAAATAAATATAAAATATAGTACAGAAAACTAATTTAATGCATAAATAAAATACTCTAAAAAACCCGAGATGATTCGTCTTTCGTTTCACTTTTAGACAATCAAGGTGGATAAACAATCAACTAAAGTCCAGTACTTACCATTTATTCAATGAAACAGAAGTACATATTTCAAAATCTTCTAATATAAATATTTACTTACTGTTAATCAAACCATCCTTTCTTCCATAAGAACGCATGTTAACTGTTTCAATTTGTAGAGCCCTAATTTTTGGAATATAGATGCCGGAATATTTTTTCTTAGAGTTTAAAACTAAGTTCTTTGTTGTCTTCCTAGTTTGCGAATTTGTATTTTCCAGATTTGGAAATCGGCAATTTTGGGAAATTCACTGAGCCTAAATTCAGGAATAGAGCATTTTAAAGTAATTTACCTCAAATTAGTCTAATTTTGAATATAGTTTGGGTGAGATTGGTTTCTAGGCGCTACTAGTTTTAGACGGCTATATTTTCTTTTCTAATAATCATAGCAAATAATATCTCTTTTTCACTTAATAATTTCTTAAATATTCATCCTTAGCAAGCCCTGATGAAGGAACAATAAAGTTCCAAAACGTTGGCGAACTAAGAAACTTTTTTAATGAAATGACCAACAACCATGAACCATTCCTAGAATATACTTCCTCTATACTGCATATGCAGTAGCGAGAAAATAAAAATTGTATGCATCAGTTTACAAAGCATTTTATTTTGATAAAAAGTTAATGAATAATTTCGTTCGCATTGTGGTTGAATAATTTTGTTCGTATTTGTGGTTGCATGACATAAGATTTTTTGACATGAGATGCTCCTGTACCTTTATCTGGCATTACTCCTTTCTTATTTGCTTAGAATTAAGTAAAAAACTATTTCGGTACGAAATTAATACGTAATTAGTGCACTATTGTAGAGATTTTTTTAATCTTTCCAAGAGGGGGTTTCTAGGTAAGTGAAATATCTACGTTTGCACTTGTTTAATATTTCATAATGTAGTAATTCACATCACGGTAAAAATAAGTACATGATTGTGGCATTATTACAATTTTAAATTTTTAGCAATCGCAGTGTCAGGTTTACTGAAGTTGCTCTACTTTTCACGACGTTTTTCATTGTTGATAATGTAGTACAATTTTTATTGCGATATGAAATTAGTACTTACAGTAATTAGTAAAAAAATTATAGAATATTTTAGTTTGAATATCAGAGAAGTGCAGGGGACCAACTTGACAAATGTTCCTGGCATTGAATTCTAAGTACCGAAAGAGGACTGCATGTTCCTATAGAGAAGAATAAACTTTCAAATAATGGAGACGCTTGTGCTTAGCAAATGGCAACTAAGGAATGTAAAATATATTAAGAGCTTCCAGGAAATTCCAAAACATGGGGGCGTCAGTCCACCCTCTCCCTCCGTCTTTCCGGCTGTGACATTCTTCTTGTGGGTTTTTCCGAGCCTTCCATCCGCCAGTGAGCTAATCTCCGGCAAGCCTTGTCTATATTCGCCAGGCAGGTGTCACTAAAGCTTTGTAAATGACATCCGTCTCGAAAGGCCGGGCGTTAAGATTTACCTTTCAGATTCGAATTTGCAGTAATGCTATGTAATAACGAATTAAATGACTAAAAATTACTTCTAATTTGACGTTTGCTTTCAATTCGGCAATGGATTTTGGTATAATTAAATTTATTTACGGTCAGTAATGTTTAATTATTGGACTACAATGCTCAATAATAGCAACTTCAAATTGCCGTTAGAAGTCTAACAAAAACGTTGCAATTTCAGATTTCTATAAAGTTCAGGCTTGCGATGCCGAATTGATTCGTTGCTTTTAAAAAACATTTCGTTAATTCGAAACATTACTTTATCCACAATAATGAAACGGTGATACGGGGTACTATGATTTGAAATCTAATTCTTCTACCTTATTATTTTCTCATGTACGTACCATAGAGAGAGTACGTATGTAAGCCATACGAATTAAAATGCGTAGTGTGCAGAAAGTTACGTAATGGTGCGGTAAAATAATGGAATTGTTTTTACAGGAAAGCTGATATGTGGATACATGCAAAAGAAAAATTGGATAAATTCTGTTCCAATATATGTAATATACTTCGCCTTACACGTTTTACAATGAGATTTCACGAACTGTGGGCCCTTGTTACCGTATTTAGTTAATGCGGATTATTGAAATGCATATAATGACATAACAGCCATATAGACGTACTTTTTTAAAATTTCAGAACTTGTCGGTCTTTATAATATCCAATAGTAAAATTTCGCATTTCCGGTATTTACAGAAAAGAAATAAATTTTTGGAGAACTCTTGAGCAACAAACAAGAGACCAATTCCTATGGTGTTATTTTTTTATTTGTGTCTGAAATTTGTTGTTTTCTTGCGTTTGCGATGCTAACTTGATATCAAGTTGTCATCGCGTTTGCGAAAAAATTGCATTTTCGATAATATTTGAAGAGCGACAAAATTTGTTTTTTGTAAAGTCTGGAGCGACAAAAAAGCGACAAATTCCTATGGTGTTATTTTTTATGTATGTCTGTAATTAGTTGGTTTTCTTGTGTTTGCGATGCTAACTTGACACGACTTTCGCCACGTGTTTGCGAAAAAATTGCATTTCTGGTAATATTTGAAGAGCGACAAAATTGTTTTTGTAAAGTCTGGAGCGACAAAAAAGCGACAAATTCCTATGGTGTTATTTTATTTATGTCTGTAATTAGTTGGTTTCTATGTTTGCGATGCTAACTTGATATCAAGTTGGCATCGCGTTTGCGAAAAAAATGCATTTTCGTAAATATTTGAAGAGCGACAAAATTTGTTTTTTGTAAAGTCTGGAGCGACAAAAAAGCGACAAATTCCTATGGTGTTATTTTTTATTTATGTCTGTAATTAGTTGGTTTTCTTGCGTTTGCGATGCTAACTTGACACGACTTTCGCCACGTGTTTGCGAAAAATTGCATTTCTGGTAATATTTTAAGAGCGACAAAAATTTTTTTTGTAAAGTCTGGAGCGACAAAAAGCGACAAATTCCTATGGTGTTATTTTTTATTTATGTCTGTAATTAGTTGGTTTTCTTGCGTTTGCGATGCTAACTTGATATCAAGTTGGCATCGCGTTTGCGAAAAAAATGCATTTTCGTTAATATTTGAAGAGCGACAAAATTTGTTTTTTGTAAAGTCTGGAGCGACAAAAAAGCGACAAATTCCTATGGTGTTATTTTTTATTTATGTCGGTAATTAGTTGGTTTTCTTGCGTTTGATCGCGTTTGCGAAAAAAATGCATTTTCGTAATATTTGAAGAGCGACAAAATTTGTTTTTTGTAAAGTCTGGAGCGACAAAAAAGCGACAAATTCCTATGGTGTTATTTTTTATTTATGTCGGTAATTAGTTGGTTTTCTTGCGTTTGCGATGCTAACTTGATATCAAGTTGGCATCGCGTTTGCGAAAAAAAGCATTTTCGTAAATATTTGAAGAGCGACAAAATTTGTTTTTTTTAAAGTCTGGAGCGACAAAAAGCGACAAATTCCTATGGTGTTATTTTTATTTATGTCTGTAATTAGTTGGTTTTCTTAAGTTTGCGATGCTAACTTGATATCAAGTTAGCCGAATCTTAATACCAGGGTCAAATGAAGAGCGACAAATTTTATTTTTGCGTAACAAATTAGCGACAAAAAAGCGACAAATTTTGAGCCTAGTTTCAATAATTTTTGAAAACTTTGCGATTCTAACTTTATGGAGGTGTATTTGGAGGCCAATATACAACCCCGACAAGTAGATGTTTTCCCCCAATTACCATATCAACAAACATGTATTCCAAGTTCGGCGAGTTACTAGTAGATGTTTTTTTTATTTTTCAATTTATATCATCACGCACAAACATAGCAACACCCCCACCGGATTTCTCTTTTAAATTAATTTTTATTATATTTCTATCATTTCGTATGAGTTTATATTTAGGGATCGACACAAGATCAGACGGCGCAGTAGATTTCAACCAAGTTTCACTAATTAATAATACGTGTGAGCTAGCTTCAGAGAGAACATGACAAATTTCTGCGTGATGTTTCTTTAGAGATTGCGCGTTAATGTGAAAGACAGACAAGTCACGAGGAAAGTGCGAAATGGACGCGTTGAGATCAGAGAGTGTAGCAGGGCTTCGAGGGGTAGGTAGCAAGCTTAACGCCGGACAGGGGCCAATGTCCCAGGTAGGTATGTCCAGGGGCGCGGTTTCCGGCAAGACTTCGTCATCTACAGGTTGCCAAATTTCTGACATAGTATTTGAAAGTGTGTACTTTACAGGCAGAAAGAAATTAAAATTAATATATTACAAGTAAAATTAAATAATAAACAATAATCTAAGTATAAAAGAGACTTCTGAAAACAGATTCTAAGGTTACGCGCCATTTACAGGTAGCGAATCAACTTCACACATTCTGGTGATGCGTCTTTTCCCTTGTGTGGTATTTACATATATTGCCCCATCAAAGGATTGTTATTATTATTATTATTATTGTTGTTATTGTTATTATTATCTTAAAATAATTTAAATAATTTAATAAAGTTTCGTTGTTTTAATATTCCTAATTGAAATTTGTTTGTATAAATCTACCAGCAGAATTATAATCTACATTTACTAGATAATGTTATGAAACATTTATAATTTATTTTCAAAAAGTATTTTTAAAATCTAGTATAGAAAAAATATTTTGCAGATTCTTACACTTTGGCGATCTGAAAAATATTTGCCGAAATCGAGACCCTGTAATAATTGTAATAATAATCTAAATAACACTACACAAAATTAGAAAAAAAGTATTATTTAATTACGTAGTTTCTAAGTATAAGTGAGTGGGTGAGGGAAAAACAGTCATAAATAAGTCAAAAAGTGCGTATGAACAGCTCCTTTTTAATATGTGAACTGTGTAATATTTGCTTACAGCGAAAGCGACAGTGAAGTAACTGTAAAAGGTGTGTTTTGACATTACACGTGTTGAGTAATCGCTCGTAATTCAATTATTCGAGCTCATGAAGCGTTTACTGCACGTCTTACGAACAGTGCAACTTGGAACTCTGCAATTATCTGCACCCAGTACGTGCGTGCTATGTAGTTGCGGCTCGTGCGTAGGTTGCACAACCCCCACAAAATGAAAAAGATCTAATAATATCTTAGGAATATACATTTTCCCTTTAATGACATTCAATATTCAAGATATTGCAACAATATCAATGTATATGAAATCATTTTGAAACCAATGAGTCCAACTGGCGCTCTCTCTGGTGTCGGGTGCCTTAGCAGGAATTGCACCACGCTCTTGGCTCTTAGCTATATTAATGAATTTACTGTTTTACTCCTTGGTCCTTCGATTAAACACGGGGAAGATACAGCCTTGTGGTTGGGCAACCAGCCAGCTGGCGTTCTCGCGGTGCGCGGCGACGGAGAAAATCTCAGGGGATTACCCATATTCTGTCTTCCTCTGACTCACTGCAACTTTGTTTTATGATTTTCGCTTGTTATTGAAAGTACAAAGTTCAGTCAATTATTGAGGGTATTATATGCATTGTTTATGATATTTGGAGATTTCTTTATTTGATATTAGGTTTGTTGATTCAAAATGTACATTTGATGAGTTCTTGTGACTGCAGATGGCCAGCGGTTTGCGAACGTTCTTGTGAATACGAATGTGTCGAAGATCTTTCATTATTGCCAAATTTACCAGGGTAGTGAAGTTTTAGAAAGAAAATAATTTTATTTGTGTGAAAGGTGTCAAAGCAATAGTGCTTGTTGCCATATACTGGAGTGGAATTTAAGTGGCCGTCAAATGCCTCGCCTTGGTGTCCGAACATCATCATGTGTGTGGGACACCACGCTGGCAAGTTTCATCTACAATGTCATTGTTGTGTTTCTCTTTCAGCATGTTGTATATATGAAGTTACTTTCATTTATGAGTTCTGATATGTCTAGTGAATTCATCTCAGTTGTGCCATGATAATTTTACCGTTGATTCAAGGGTAATCTCAGTGTGCCCTTTAATATGCATTAAGTCACGGCACATTAAATCCCTTCTTAGTTTATTAACCCCTACGGTGTGTTTCAACTTGCATAAGGCATTCACTTCAGTGCTCATACCAACAGCTGTTTGTAAATCGGTTGATTCTAATTCAGTCTACGGGCGTAAATTAAACTTCAACTAATTAATATTCAATTTATCATTGTAAGTTATGTGATCATCTATACAGCTTCAATTATACTTCTTAAATTAATTCTACGTTTCTGAATCTCCTTCTACAATAGTTCCCTCCTATTAGAACATCATGCATTGTTATTTCAGATGCATCATAGCGTCCATGTCGCTTACACACATGGTGGTCCATCGATTCTAAGTAAGTGTAAGTGGTAAGTGGAAGAACCACAGGAGTCCCAACAGCTCAAAGCTGCTTGTTCGTCCAATCACATATTCAGGTTCAACGAATGACAGGAATTCTTCTCAGGTTTGCCTTCAAACAATGGCATTTTAACAATCTCATGTTATCAAGCATGAAAATTAGTTTAGATAAAAGAACATACTGAGTTCTTTTCAACGCACTGCTCATGAGATTCTGTGAAATTTTTGCCGAGTGAATTGAAAATCAAAACAGAGCACAGCGTCTACATAAAAAATCTTGAATGAAAATGGTTATAATAAACGAGCTCTGCTTCAAGTTTATCAATGATAATTTCAACTTGAAATTTGTGTTTGTTTAGAATGCAAACGTTTAGTACCAAGATTTAAGGATGTGATCTCAATGATAATAAAAAAGAGTTGTAGCTCAGTTAATGATTCTCAAAAGTCGTGCAAATAAATATTATAAAAACTACAAAATGCCATAAAATTGTGTGCAGAAAAGACCAATGTTTCAAGTCTGATTCAACATCTAGCTGAATTTACCACTTATATTACCCGCGCAACATTTCTTGAAAGATGACTTTGCTGCCTCCTCCTTAGAGCAAAAACGAAGACGAAAGCTCGCAGCGAGCACATTCCAAACCCTCTTCATAGGTGTGTAAGAAAATATATTTCCTGTGGAAACCGAGAATTCCTGGTTGTATTTTTCTAAACGATATCTAAAGGAATGGCCAAAGCAGATCCAGATCCATCGCAGGAGAACGCTCGAACTCCTGAGAAAATGAGTACTCAATTTTATGAGAAAGTTGCGAAGGCATGACTGATATTTCAGAGAAAGGCTTTGCTTCATAAAATCTTTTTTTTATTTATTTACGTAAAAAACAGTTAAAAACTGTGTATGACGTGCTATAGGGAGAAGTGAATTCTCGGCGCGTTTTCAAAATTCTGTGATCTCTAGCCTAAGCCATATACTACTTGAATTTTGAATACAGGAAAACAACAACAAAAAAACGCTCCAATGTAATAATCCATTTACAAGGATAAATCATCAATAAATTTTGGTCTCTTATCCATCATGTCCTTCGTCAAGGAATAATACTTCCTGCCGCGACAACACGGAAACGATAATTTGAATAACTATACTTCCCAATGAATTCTAGAAGACGTACACAGATAATGAAGTTAGATTTATGTCCAGAAGCAAAATAAGGGGCTATCTCAGTATTTGTTCAATGGATCAGGGTAACTTGACGAAAAACCTGATCGAGATGGGGGTCATTGACCCGGAAGCTGCGGTACAATGCTTGTTACCGGTTGTTTACATATATACAGTCCAAATGGTAAATAATGCATTAAATATCACTGTTAAAATTAATGTTACTTTCCTTGTTATGCTCAGTATAGTCTCTAATTGTATAGAAACAGTTATGCAGCAGAAACGATTTCACTTGGGATTTAAACTTTGCAATCAAATTTAATCGTCATCTGGCAAAGTGTTATAGAATACATATATTGTATGTGAATTTTTTGTTATGAGCTGTTCATACTGTCACCTGATGAATATGATTTTCACGTCGAGTGTTTTAGTATTAGACATCGGCATTTTCTGAAAATATATTCCCGCCCTTAAACAAGTCATTTTTGACAAAAACCACTGATTCGTAAATCAACAGACAAGGTAATGGTAAAATTCCTAGATTAATGAAGAGAGGCTTACAAGAATCACGTGGGTGGGATTTGATTCGTACAATTGGTTTTTGTAATCTAAAAGTCTGGAAGCTATTAGACGTATTTCCCCAGAATATTATGCCATATCTCAGGCAGGAATTTGCAAAATATACGCAACGAGCAGAATGAAGGCTTTACTGAATCTGAAAGAATTCTGAACGCGTAGCATAATGAACTTAATTTTGTGTTATCCGCAAAGAGAACTGTTTTTTCGTTTCGAATTGTCGAGGGCATATCGTTTACGTATAGTAAGAAGAGAATCGATCCTTGAGGAACTCGTGCAATTGGCAAAGAGCCGGAAACGTGTGTACATAATTTTCCAGCATTCCAGAAAGG
>CAXIVR010000100.1:0-22143 GCA_964035755.1 Teleogryllus oceanicus | reverse complement strand
CATATGAAGACGAAAATTTCTATATCACAAAACACATTCACTGTACACTTCTACCCCCTGAAACTTACTTTAAAACAAACCACGAATACTAGATTTCACGTAACAAGAAGACGAATGCCTTCACACGCATGTCCACACGACGAACGAATACATGTCGGCCGCAGGTGGTGCAAACATGACGAGCGATACATGCTATGATTTTGCGAGACGAACAGAAACGGGTATTTACACTGCCACTGCGCTCAATCTGCCTTTAAAAGCAATCACTCTCCTTTGTAAGTAAACGACTACATTCCGCTCTGTCCTGGATTAGAAACTTGATACGGGGCGACTTTTTGGTGTAGGTTGCACATTCTGGATCGACATTCATATGTTTCTTCTCGGCGCCAACGCATTCCACGCCCATCCCCACACACGGTCACGCGTCGTCATTCACGCTGCCAATGTTGGTGTAAAACCCTTGTCCTTCGCGACGGCAAATAATGAAAGAAAATAAACGTACGCGCAGAGTGCTTCTTCGAAATCTTTCCGGTTTCATCTAGGTCTTTGATCTGTTAAGAAGGAGATTTAACGAGGTGAAGGTGATTATTACTGAATCTCGTGTTGGACCGTGCAAGAGCAGAGAAAGGAACATACTGCGTCGGCCAAAGAAGAGATGTTTCAGTGGTAGAGCAGCGCAGCGAGAGCACGGTTTTCGGAGGAAATACAACCAAAATCCGAGTTTGATATATCCGCCGGTAGCAGGCGGAGAGCGGTCGTAAGAACCGCGTTGCTGTTTTGGGTTGTACGGTCGGTTTGGTCCAATGGCTTTTGCGAGTTCGATATTTTCTGAACGCGGCGGACGGACTTAAAAAAAAAAAAAGAGAGCTGACGATGAAGAGAAGAAATGCCTCCTTTCCGTTTCGTGAAAGAAGACGAAACATTCCCTTCTGCTCACAGCGTGAGTGAGATGTACACGTAACAATTGTCCTCAACGCAGCCGTTCACAGCTTCGGTCTCGATCTGCGACAAATACTTACTCTGCTATTATATTACGAGTAGAATCTATCTCGCTTTCTTTACGTTTCTGTTTCAAGGATTATGTAAACTATCACATGAGTAACCTGCACTTCATAACCTAGCTTTCACTCGCTTCGATTGCCCTAACTCACGTAATAAAACAGCTCACTGATGTTCATAACCTAGCTTCCTGCTGCCTCTATACGCATGAGGCGTAATATCTGGCAATTAGCACTATTATTCGCATTCTTACAGATGCATGAAATTATAGGCGACTGGCGGCGGCTCTGCTATCAGTCGGAATATTACGAGGCGAATCATTCGTTTTCTTTACATTCTGTCTCAAGGATTACCATCTGTAAACTATCACATGAGTAACCTGCACTTCATAACCAGCCCCCACCTCGCCTCGATTGTCCTAACTCTACGTAATATCTACACTTCAAAAGCCCTGATGTTCATAACTAGCTCCTGCTGCACTATACGCATGAGGCGTTATATCTGGCAATTAGCACTATTATTCACTTTCTACAGATGCATTAAATTATACCTGAGCACTGGCAGTGAGCTGGCGGCGGCGGCTGCTCTGCTCGCGAAAATACATACATTTAAGGGGACAAGGATGAGTTTTTAGGGTTTCTTTAATCTTTATTTCTTTTTTTTCGGCTGCGACTGAAGTGCAATTGCTTGATGACACTGTCTCGTCATGCTTGCTTACTCGGCAGCGGCTACAGATGAGCTGCAAAAGTACATGTGTTACATAAAAGAACATTCTCACCAGTTTTGCAAACGAACTCTTCGGTATAACTAGTGGAAAGAATCACCCAACCCCAGCTCACGTAACCTAATCCTAACCTAACCTCAGACAGCTAATCCAACCTGCACTCTAGTCAAATCAGAATCATCAGAACACGAAAGAGACGGTCATTTCTATCAAACGAATACACTGCCACAAACCCAACACCACTCACGACACTTGTTTGGGAAACATAAATTAGAAAATTATCAGAAAACCTAAGATGAATTTGCCTGCTAACAATACATCACACAACAATACATCCCCTTTTCGAGCCTTACTAGATCATCTGGATTACACATACCACTAAAGCACTTTCTACTCACTTCCTAACTAACTTCACTTCAAAAAAAAAAACCCCACTCTACATCACAGAAACATTTCTGTCTGCATTACACTCTTTCTCTTCTGCACAAATTAAGAAATTCTTAAAATATATATAATTTGAGGGTTTCACACTACACTGCACATGAAATGTTTGAGAACAAATAAACAATGAAGATAAAAAGGCCACTGTTATTATTCTCCTCTCCAGATCGTAACACTTGAAACATAAGATGGAATGCTCTGTATATAAAACCAAACACAAGTAGCATCTGAACTCACACTTCTAGAGCTCTCACCACTGTTTCACACTGTTAAAATCAAAACAGAATTCATTGCTTATCTATCAAGCCTACCCACAACACAGCACACGATAAATTTTTAGAATGAAACAGACAACACTAACCTAGACTCACTTATCACTGGAAACATTTCCCCATCAACAGAGACACTATTCTCAATTACTTTCCTGGCTCTAGGCCAGTGTACTGAACTTGCTTTCTGCATTAATAATAAATAGTTCTTCTGAAACTACGGAAATGTTCGCACAATTACGAAGACAATACTAGTAGCACGAGGAGTCTGATCAAAACATTGAAAGTTTTACACTAAGATAAAATGACACACTGACGATCATTGTTCACGAGGTACAAAGACGAAGTAATTCACTGACCATATAAGACGTAATATCATATCACAAAAACACATTCACTGCACAATTTCTACGCCCGAAACTTACTTTAAAACAAACCACGAATATCAGATTTCATTGCAACAAGAAGACGACGCTTACACGCGTCCACACGAAACGAATACATGTCGGCTGCAGGAAACATGACGAGCGATATTTTGCTATGGATTTTGCGAGACGAACAGAAATCGGTATTTGCATTGCCACTGCGCTCAATCTGCCTTTAAAGCAATCTACCTCCTCTTTTGTGGCAAATGATCTGTATCTCCGTCTGTCCTGATTAGAAACTTGCATACGGGCGACTTTTTTGCGTAGGTTGTACATTCAGATCGACATCTATGTTTCTTCGGCGCCAACGCATTCCATCATCCCCACCACATTTAATACATGTCGTCATTCACTACAATGTTGGTGTAAAACTCTGTCCTTTCGCAGACGGCAAATAATGGTGCACACAACGTACGCAGAGGCTTGAAATCTTCTGGCTCTGTCTATCTGATCTGTTATAGTGATTATTAATGAGGTGTGATTATTACTGAATCTCGTGTTATAACTAAACAGCAGAAAGGAACATCGCGTCGACAAAGAAGAGATGTTTGTGCAGAGCATGCGTTGAGAGCACGGCTTTGGAGTGAAATACAACCAAATCCGAGTTTGATATCCGCTGCAGCAGGCGCAGAGTGCATGAAGAAACCGCGTTGCTGTTTTGGGTTGTACGTCATTTGGTCCAATGGCTTTTGCGAGTTCGATATTTTTCGAACGCGGCGGGACGGACTTAAAAAAAAAAAAAGCGAGAGCTGACGATGAAGAAAGAAGAATGCCTCTTCCCGTTTCGTAAAGAAGACGAAACATTCCCTTCTGCTCACAGCGCGGAGTGAGATGCGACGTAACACCCACCAAACGCGCCGTCACGTTTCGGTCTCGATCTGCGTGACAAATACCTTACCTGGCATTACGAGTACGAATCGCTTCTTTATTGCTCACTAAGGATTATACCACGCATGAGTAACTCAAACATAACGAAGCCACTCGTTTGATTGCCCTAACTCACGTAATAAACATTTCATCGATAAACAGCAATCAGCTTTCTGCCTATACGTACATGAGGTACATCTGGCACTAGCATCATTATTCACTCATAGACAACAACATACATGACTGGCGGGCGGCCTCCCATATCAGTCACATTAAGGAGTGCGAACCATCTGTTTTCTTTGTTACTGCTCTGATTACCACCTGTAAACTATCACGAGTAACCTGTACTTACAACTCTGGCCCCCACCTCACCTCGATTGCCCCTAACTCATTGCAATATCTACACTTCAAAGCTCCTGATGTTCATAACCTAGCTCTGCTGCACCATGCAATGGGAGGCGTTACATCTGGTACCAGTACCATATCTACTTCACAGATGATTGAATTATACTCTGAGCACTGGCAGACAGTATGGTATGGCTGCTTCCTGCTGCAGAAAATACATATATTTAAGGGGACAGGATGAGTTTTAGGGTTTCTTGACCTATTTTTTCACAGATTAGCGCAATTGTTGATGACACTGTCTTGTCACTGCTTGTTACTTGGCAGTGGTTACATGAGTTGCAAAAGCACATAAGCACAAAAGAATATTCTACCAGTTTTGCAAATAACCCCTTTCAGATAACTATGGGAGAATCACCCAACCCAGCTCATGTACTCAAATTTAATCCCAAACCTCAGCACAACGAATTGCACTCAGTAAATCAAATTACTGAATGAAAGAGATTGCATTTCCTATCAAATGAATACACTGCTCACAAATCAACACTACTACGACACTTGTTTGGAAACATAAATAGAAAATTATCAGAAAACCTATGATGAATTTATCAAGCACAACACATCACAACAATACATCCTTACGAGCCTACTTAGACTATGGATTACACATGTTTTCACAAAGCACTTTCACTGTACTCTAACTGAATTTCACTAAAAAAAAAAACCCACTGACATCATAGAAACATTCTGTCTGCATTATACTTTTCCTTCAAACAACTTAAGAAATTTTAAAGATATATAATTTGAGGGTTTCACACTATACTGTACACGAAATGTTTGAGAACAAATAAAACAATGAGATAAAACACACTGTTATTATTCTCTCCTCCAGACTGTAAACACTTGAAACATATGACAATGTCAGTATATAAACTGAAATAGTTGGCATACTAGAACTATACTTAGAGTTTCTTCACCACTGTTTTACACTGTTAAAAATCAAAACAGAATTATTGTTTATCTACTGCCACTACAACACAGCACACGATACAATTTTTTAGAATGAACCACGACAAACACTAACTCTAGAATTCACTAGTCATTGAACATACATCATCACAACAGAAAAGAACAATTATTCTCAAAGTAACAATTTCCTGCCTGTGTGCTGCGTTTCCACCTGTTTTCACATTAATAAATAAAGCCCTCTTGAAATCTACATGGAAACAAAATTGTGTACAATCACGAAGGATAACAGTGATAGTACGAGAGCCTGATCAAAACATTGTTTGGCACCTAAGATAAAACGACACGATGATCAAAGGTCTACGAGGCACAAAGACGGTAACCACTGACCATATAAGAAGACGTACATTGCTATATCACAAAATACACATCTCACTGCATACTTTCATTGCCTGAAACTTACTTTAAAACAAACTCACGAATACTAGATTTCACAATAAAGAAGACGAATGCTCACACGATGTTACACACGAAATGAAATACATGTCGTATGCAGGTGGTGTAAACATGATGAGCGATACATTGTTATGATTTATGAGATAATGAAACTGGTATTTATAATTGCCACTGCGTCAATCTGCCTTTAAAAGTACTCACTTCCTTTTGTGGGTAAACACTATTCCGTCGTCCTTGATTTAGAAACTTACACAAGCGACTTTTTGCGTGTAGGCTGTACATTCTGTGATCGAGCATTCATGTTTTCTTCTCGGCGCCAACGTACCCCACGCCCATCCCACCATGGTCACGCGTCGTCATTCACGCTGCCAATGTTGTGTAAACCTGTCCTTCGCGATTGCAACAATGAAAAGAACAATAAACGCACGCGCAGAGTGCTTTCTTCGAAATCTTCCGGCTCTACCTAGTCTTTGATTCGTTAAGAAGGAGATTATTAACGAGGCAAGGTGATTATTATTGATTCAAAGGTACCCAAAGCAGAGCAGAGCGAACATACCGTGTCGGCCAGCAGAAGAGATGTTTGTGCAGAGCAGCGCAAAGAGAGCACGCCTTCGAGAACAACCAAATCCGAGCTGATATATCCGCCGCGTAGTATGGAGATGGTCGGAAGAACCGCGTTGTTTAGTTGTACGTGTCGGTTTGGTCCAATGGCTTTGCGAGTCTGATATTTTCGAACGCGGTGACGGACTTAAAAAAAAAAAGGAGAGCTGACGACGAAGAAGAAGAATGCCCCTTCCCGTTTCGTGAAAAGAAGACTGAACATCTCTCTGCTCACAGCGAGTGAGATGTACACGCACCTGTCCAAACGCCAGCCGTTCTACAGCTTCGGCCTGGATCTGCGGACAAAAATACTCTACCTGCCACATTACGAGCACGAACTCATTCGCTTTACGCTCTGTTTCAAGATTACGTAAAACCATCACATGAGTAACCTGCACTTCATAACCTAGCTTCTCTCACCTCGTCGATTGCCCTAACCTACGTAATAAAATGGTTTCACTGATGTTCATAACTAGCTTCTGCTGCCTATACGCATGAGGCGTAATATCCGGCAATTATAATTATCTGCATTCTTACGATGATGAACGATATACATGACTCATATGGCTCTTGCTATCAGTTTGACATTACGAGGTGAATCATCTGCTTTTTGTTACTGTTTCATGATTACCACCTTAAACTATCATGAGCACTCACCATAACCTAGCTCTCACCTGCCTCGATTGCTCCTAATCAATGTAATATCTACACTCAAAAAGCTCCCCACAGTCTATAACCCAGCTTTCCTGCTGCACTATACGCATGAGGTGTTGCATCTGGTACTATACGACATCACTTTCATAGATGGCTTAATTATACTTGCTATTGGCATGACGCGATGGTGGAGTGGCTGTTTTGCCAGAAACATACATTATGGGACAGACAGTTTTAGGTTTTTAATCTTTATTTCTTTTTTTCATGACTGAAGTGTACTGTTTGATGACAACTGTCTGTCACTGTTTGCTTACTGGCAAAGTGGCTACATGAGCTGCAAAAGCACACAAGCATAATAAAAGAACATTTCACCAGTTTGCATATTAACTCTTTCATAATCTAGTGGGAAAGAATCACCAACTAGTCACAAACTTAACTCTAACTCTAACCTCAGTACAGCAATCAACTGTGACACAGTAACTAGAATCATCACAGAACACAGACGGTATTTCCTATCAAACGAATACACTGTTTAACAACCCAACACCACTACGATACTTGTTTGGAAACATAAATTAGAAATTACATTGAAAACCGGTGATGAATTTGTCTGCAATAACACATCAACAATACATCCTCACGATTGCATGATTACTGGATTATACACGTTTCTACTAGCACTCTACTGCACTCTCCAATCACTTCTACTAAAAAACCCACTTTAGCATCAGAAACATTTGTCTGTATTTAACTTTTCTTCTGCACAACTAAGAAATTTTAAATATATAATTGAGGCTTCACACTACTGGCTACGAAATGTCTGAGAACAACACAAACAATGAGATAAAAACACTACATATTCTCTCTAGATCAAACACTCGAACACATAAGATGAAATGCCTGTATATAAACTGTTAATAAGTAGCACTAGAACTTCACACTTAGAGTCTTTCACACTGTTTACACTGTTAAAAATCAAAACAGAATTCACATTGCTTATCTATCAAGCCACCACAACACAGCATGTCGACAATTTTAGAATGAACTATGACAACACCAATCAGACTTCCTACTTAGCTCACTGGAAACATACACTCCATCACAACAGAAAGAATAATTATTTTCTAAAGTACTACACTTCCTGCCTATAAAGGTGTTTCAATCTGTTTCAATAATAATAAATAAAGCCCTCTTGAAACCAGAAACGTTCGCACAATCACGAAGCGACAATGCTAGTGATAGCACGAGAGTTCATCAAAACATTACTGAGCCTACACCCAAGATAAACGACACACGATGATCAGCCGTTCACGAGGTACAAAGACGAAGTAATTCACTGACCATATAAGAAGACGGCATCATGGTATCGCCAAAACACATTCACTGTACACTTAATGCCTGAAACTTACTTTAAACAAACTAATAAATACCAGATCACGTAACAAGAAGACGAATGCCTTCACACGCATGTCCACACACGAAACGAATCATATGTCGGCTGCAGGTAAAAATAATGACGAGCGACATTGTTATGGATTTTATGAGACGAACAAAACGGGCATTTACACTGCCACTGCGCCCAATCTGCCTTTTGCGCAATCACTCTCCTTTGTAAGTAAAACGACTATCTCCGCTCGTCCTGGACGAAACTTAGCACAAGGACTTTTTGCGTGTAGGTTTACATTCAGATCGATCATATGTTTTTCTCGGCGCCAACGATCGCATCATCCCCACCACACGGTCACGCGTCGTCACCACGCTGCTAATGTTGAAACTTGTCCTTCTGCGATTGCAAATAATGAAAGAATAACAACGTACGCGCAGAGTGCCTTTCGAAATCTTCTGGTTTCACTTAGGTCTGATCTGCTAAGAAGAGATTATTAATGAGGAAGCGTGATTTACATTGAATCTCGTTGGCACCTGGTGCCAGAGAAAGGGAACATACTGCGTCGGCTAAAGAAGATAGCCAGTGGTAGAGCAGCGCAAGCGGGAGAGCACGGTTTTCGAGTAGCCAAGAACCAAAACTGAGTTTGATATATCTCGCTGCGTAGCAGGCGGATATCGAACCGTGCTGCTGTTTTGGGCCAGGCGGGTAATGGTTTGGTCCATCATTTTGCAGCCCGATTTTCGAACGCGGCGGACGACCCTAAAAAAAGCGAGAGCTGACGATAAGAAGAAATGCCCCTTTCCGTTTCCGTGAAAAGAAGACGAGAACATTCCTCTTTCGTTCACAGCGAGTGAGATGTACACGTACACCGTCTCAACGCCACACTTTACAGCTCTCTTTGTCCTGGACTGCGTGACAAAAATACTCTACTCATTATATTACGAGTACATATTCGCTTTACTGCTCGTTTCGACTATGTAAACTATCACATGAGAACCTGCACTTCTACAACCTAGCTTTCCACCTCGCTTCGATTGCCCTAACCCATGTAATAAAAACAGCTCACTGATGTCTATAACCTAGCTTTCCTGCTGGGTTTCCATACGCATTGAGGCGTAATATCTGCAACAGCATTATTATTCGTATTCTGCAGATGTATTAGAAATTAACAGTACGGCGACTCGGCGGCGGCTCTGCTATCAGTCGGAAGACATGAGGCAACCATCTGTTTTCTTTACATTCTGCTCTGACACACCCTGTAAACTATCACATGAGTAACCTGTAATTTTCATAACCTAGCCTCACTCAGCTCGATTGGCCCTAACCTACGTAATATCTAATTTCAAAGCTCCTGATGTTCATAACCTAGCTTCCCCATGCATCACACGCATGAGTATGAAGATCTGGCACTAGCACTCATTATTCACTTCAGATGCATTTAAATTATACTCTGAGCACTGCGTAGACGTGGGCGGCGATGGCTGCTTCACATGGAAAATACACAGACAGGACACATTGAGTTTAGGTTTTTAATCTTATTTTTTTTCGATGGTGATCATGTACTGTTGATGACACTGTTCACACTGTTATTACTCATAGTACATGGCTGCAAAGCACATGTGTTGGTTAAAGAACATTTCTCCCATCAGTTTTGCAACATGAAACTTCTTTCTACAATCTAGAGAATCACCAACCAGCTTCCACGTAATCCTAATCTAATCCTAACCTTCAATACAATTTAACCCACCAAAGCAAATCAGAATACTAACACAAGAGATGCATTTATCAAACGAATACACTGTCACAAACCCAACACCACTCACGACACTTGTTTGGAAACAAATTATCAGAAAACCTAAGACAATTTGCCTACACAACACATCACACAACAATACATCCCTACATGAGCCTTACTAGATCATTGATTACACATACCACTGAGCACTTACCAAATTTCCTAACTGGAATTTCACTAAAAAAAAACCTACCACATCACAGAAACATTGTCTGCATTATAATTTTTCCTTCAGACAAACTAAGAAATTTAAAATATATATAATTGAGGGCTTCACACTAATTACACTGAAACGTTTGAATAAACAAACAACAAAGACAAAAACACATCACATATTCTCTCTCCAGATCGTAAACACTTGAAACATAAGATGTGAAATGCCTTCAGTATGCTATAAAAACCAGAAACACAAGAAGCAATTAGAACTCACACTTTAGAGAGCTCTTTCACCACTGTTTCATCATAAAATCAAAACAGAATCTACATTGCTTATCTATCAAGCCACCACAACACAGCACACGATAATTTTAGAATGAAACCACGACAAACACCAACTGAATTTCACTTATTCACGGAAACATACATTTCCCATCACAACAGAAAAGAATATCATTCTAGCAATCATACTCCTGCCTATGTCAGTGTACTGAATCTGCTCATTAATAATAAATAAGCCCTTCTTGAAACTACGGAATGTCTGCGTAATACTACGAAGCGACAATGCTAGTGATAGCACGAGCCTGATCAAAACATTGAAAGTTTACACCAAAAGATAAACGACACACGACGATCAGCTGTTCAATGAGGTACAAAGACGAAGTACCCACTGACCATACAAGGAAGACGCATTACTATATCACAAAACACATCTACTGTACATCACGCCCGAAACGCATGAAACAACCACATTTAGATTTATTGTAATAAGAAGATTGTATCGCTTCACGCGTCTATTACCGAAACGAACACATGTCGGCCGTATAGAAACATGATTGAGCGATACATTGCTATGGGATTTTATAGAGACAACAGAAATGGGTATTTACACTGCCACTGCGCCTAATCTGCCTTTAAAAGTAATCTACCTCCTTTGTAGTGCAAAACGATCACATTCCGCTCGCGTCCTTGATTTCGAAAAACTTGTATAATGGGGCGACTTTTGTGTAGGAAGGTACATTCTGTGATCGACATTCATGTTTCTTCTCGGCGCCAACGCATCTATACGCCCATCCCCACCACACGGTCACGCGTCGTCATCTACGCTGCCAACGCAGAACCTTGTCCTTCTTCTGCGACGGCAAATAATGAAAGAACAGAACGTACGCGCAGAGGCTCTTTCTGAAATCTTTCCGTTTCCACGGTCTTGATTCGTTACAGAGATTATAACGAGGTGAAGTGATTATTACTAATCTCGTGTTGCACCAGTACAGAGCAGAGAAAGGGAACATACTGCATCGGCCAAAGAGATGTCAGTGGTAGAGCAGCAAGGAGAGTATCGGTTTTTGGAGGAAATACAACCAAAACTGAGCTGATATATCCGCCGCGTAGCAGGCGGAGAGCGGTCGAAGAACCGCGCTGTTGTTTCATTGCACGCGTCGGTTGTCCACGGCTTTTTGCAGAGTTCATATTGAACGCGGTGATTTGGACTTAAAAAAAAAGCGAGAGCTGATGATAAGAAGAAGAATGCCCCCTTCCGTTTCCCGTGAAAAAGAATAAAACATCTCTCTGTCACAGCGTGAGTGAGATGACATCAACAATTGTCCTCAAACGCCAGCCGTTCTACAGCTTCGGTCTCGACTATGTGACAAAATACTTCTACCTATTATATTACGAGTAATGAATTCGCTTTCTTTATTTCGCTCGCGATTATGTAACCATCACGAGTAACCTGCACTTCACCCATTTCACCCGCTTGATTGCCCCTAACCTACGTAATAAACAGCTCACTGATGTCTGCACCTAGCTTCTGCTGCTCTATACGTACAAGAGGCGTAATATCTGGCAATTAGCACTACTATTCGCATCTGCTAGATGCATGAAATTATACGAAGGACTCCGGTGGCGGCTCTGCCATCAGTTTGAATATTAAGGAGTGGAATTCATTCGTCTTTCTTTACATTTGCTCATGGATCACCAATTCTGTAAACTATCACATGAGTAACTCCACTTACAACCTAGCTCCCCACCTCGCCTCGATTGCCCTAACTACGTAATATTCACACTCAAAGCCCTGATGTTCATAACCTAGCTTTCCTGCTGCACTATACGTACATGTTATATCTGCACCAGCAGAACATTATTCACTTTCAGGATGCATTAAATTATACCTGAGCACTGGCAGGCGATGGCGGCGGCGGCCGTTTCTGCGTTATGAAAATACATACATTTGTTGGACAAGGATGAGTTTTTAGGTTTCAATCTTATTCTTTTTCGGCTGCGACTACTGCAATTGCTTGATGACAATTGTCTCGTCACTGGCTATTACTCGCAGCGGCTGCAGATGAGCTGCAAAGCACACAAGGCACAAAGAACATTCACCAGTTTTGAAATGAACCTTCTGGTATAACTAGTGGGAAAGAATCACCGAACCCTACCACGTAACCTAACTCAATTTGAACTCACAGCTAACCCAACCTGCACTAAGAAGTAACCAGAATTACCAGAACATGAAAGAGATTGTATCTATCAAACGAATACACTGTTTACAAAACTCAACACACTACACGATACTTTGTTTTGGGAAACATAAATTAGAAACATTGTGAAAACCGGCATGAATTTGCCTGCCAATAAACATCACAACACATCCTTTACGAGCTCAACAGATCACGGATTGCTTCACTAAAGACTTACTGCACTCAGAACGATCTTCTACTTCAAAAAAAAAACCCCACTCACATCATAGAAACATTTTCCTGTCTGCATTACATTTTTCCTTCAGACAACCAGAAATTTAAATAGAGACTTTATGGGCTTTCTACACTACACTGTACACGAAATGTTTGAATACAAACAACAAAGATAAAACACACTGTTATTATTCTCTCTCCAGATCGCAAAACACCCTGAAACAGGTGATGAAATGCCTCAGTATATAAAACTGAAACACAAGAAGCACTAGAACTCACACTTAGGGAGTTTCACCACTGTTTTACACTGTTAAAATCAAAAACAGAATTTACATTGTTTATCTACTGCCACACACACAGTACACGATACCTTTAGAATGAATCCACACAAACACCTAACCTAGAATTCCCATCACTCTAGCTCATTGAAGATATTTCATCACAATGAAAGAACAATTATTTCAAAGTACTATAATTTCTGCCTATGTGTCAGTAGCTCTGAATCTGCTCTCTGCATTAATAATAAAGCCCCTTTTTTAAAATTTTAAAAAATTTAAACAATCAGAAGGACAATGCAGGAAAAGAGAGCCCAAAAAAACATTGAAAGTTTTATCAAGATAAACGACACGACGATCAGTTCAGAGGACAAAGACGAAGTAATTACCGACCAAATGAAGACGTACATTGCTATATCCAAAACACTTTCACGAATTTTAGGGAAAATTACAAAAACCACGAATAGTTTTACAAAAGAAGACGAATCCCTTTCCCACGTTTCCAACACGAAAAACATTCGGCGGGGGGGAAACAGAGAGGAAAATTTCGGATTTGCGAGACGAACAGAAAGGTTTTTAACTGCCACCCCAAAGGTTTTTGAATTCCTTTTGTAAGAAAGACTCTTTCCCGCCTGTCCTGGATTAGAAATTTGTAAGGGGGATTTTTGCTGTAATTTGTGATCGAATTCATATGCTTTCCCCCCAACCTTCCCACGCCCACCCCCATACACGGTCCGGCGTTTTTCGCTGCCAATGTTGGTAAACCTCCCCCTCCGGACGGCAAAAAAAAAAGAACAAAAACGCGCGCAGAGGTTTTTTCGAAATTTTTCCGGTTTCATTTAGGTCTTTGTTTCTTAAGGGATTTTTAACGGGGTTTGGGTGATTTTACTGAATTTTTTCCCCCCAAAAGCAAGAGAAAGGAAAAATTGGCCAAAGAAGATTTTTGTGGGTAGAGCAGCGAAAGCAACCGGTTTTGGGAAAAAACAAAAAACTGAGTTTCAAATCCCCCGGTAGGGCGGAGGTGGGCGAAGAACCGGGCTTTTGGTTTTAGGGTCGGTTTTTCAATGGCTTTTTGGGGTTATATTTTTTAACGCGGCGGACGCAAAAAAAAAAAAAAAAAAAAGGAGATGAAGAAGAAGAAATGCTCCTTTCCTGTTTCGTGAAAAGAAGACGAACATCTCTTTCTGCTCACAGCGAGGAGATGTACACAACAATTCGTCTCAAACGCCAGCTGTCACAGCTTCGGTCTTGGACTGCGGGATAAAATACTCTACCTGCTATTATATTACGAGAAGGAATCATCTGCTTTCACGTTTGCTCTGCAAGGATTATGTAAACTATCACATGAGTAACCTGCACTTACACCCAGCTTTCACCGCTTCGATTGCCCTAACTCTACGGCTAAAACAGCCTACTGATGTTCATAACCCAGCTTCCTGGCGTCATACGTACAGAGGAAGTAAGATCTGGTAATGAACATGATCATTCTGCACAATGAATATATTGGCAACGGCGGGCGGCTCTATTATCAGTCGGAATATTACGAGTGAATCATCTGTTTTCATACTTCTGTTTGCATTACAATTTCAAACTATCACATGAGTAAACCTGCACTTATAACCTAGTTCCCACCTCACCTGATTGCCCTAACTGATGTAATATCTGTTTCAAAGTCTGATGTTCATACCTAGCTTTCTGGGTTGCACTATACGCCGCATGAGGTGCTATATCTGCAATTAGCACTATTCACTTTCATGATGCACAATTATACCTGAGCACTGGTAGACAAAGGGTTATGGCATGTTTCCTGCTACAGTGAAAATACATATCATAGATACACAGTTTTAGACTCTTTAATCTTTATTTCTTTTTCACAGGACTGAAGTGCAATTGCTTGATGACACTGTCTGTCACTGCTTGCTTACTCATAAAGTACACAGATGAGCTGCAAAGCAATATGTGTTATACAAAGAAACATTTCACCAGTTTGCAAATACTAACCCTTTCGGCATAACTAGTGAGAATCACCCAACCTCAGCTCACGTAACCCAACCTAACTCTAACTCAGCACACAATCAACCTGTACTATAGCAAATCAAACATCAGAACATGAAAGACGTACTTAATAAACGAATAAGCACTGGTCTACAAACCAACAATTTCACTCACGGACACTCTCTTGTTTGGGAAACAAATTAGAAAATTATCAGAAAACCTGCATGAATTTGTTAAGCACAAATACATCACACAACAATACATCCCTTTTATGAGCCTTACTAGATCACGGATACACACGTTTTCACTAGCACTTTCACTGCACTCCTAAACTGTTCCCACTTCAAAAAAAAAACCCACCACATCACAGAAACATTTTCCTGTCTGCATTACACTTTTTTCCTTCTGCACAAACTTCTAAGAAATTCTTAAATATATATAATTGAGGCTTCTCAACACTACACTGCAATAATAAACGTTTGAGAACAAATAAACAATGAAAGATAAAAACACACTGTTATTATTCTCCTCTCTCCAGACTGCAAAACCAAATACAAGATGAATAGTATATAAAACCAGTCATTGGCATAACTAGAACTTCACACTTTAGGAGCTCTTTCACCACTGTTTTACACTGTTAAAAATCAAAAACAGAATTCATATTATTAATTTATCAGCCACCATAGCATACGACAATTTTTTGAATGAACCACGACAACACTAACTCCAGAATTCATCAGCTCACGGAAACATACATTTCATCACAACAGAAAGGCACACTATTCTAGCACACTTCCTGCCTGTGCTGCGTTTCCACCTTTGCCGTACTAATACAAATAAAGCCCCTTCTGAAACCATGAAATGTCATGTAATACGAAGGACAATGCAGGATAGCACGAGCTCCATCAAACATTGAAAGTTTTACACCCAAGATAAACGACACACGACGATCAGCTGTCTACGAGGTACAAAGACGGGCAATTCACTGACCATATGAAGACGTACATTATATCACAAAATACATCTATCGTACAATTTTCTACGCTCCGAAACTTACTTAAAACAAACCACGAATACTAGATTTACGTACAGAAGATGAATGCCTACACGCACACGTCCACACACGAAACGAAATACATGTCATTGCAGGTGCAAACAATGACGAGCGACATTGTTGATTTTGAGACGAATAGAAATTGGTATTACACTGCCACTGCGCTCAATCTGCCTTTAAAAGTACCCACTCTCCTTCAGGTAAAACGACTATTCCGCTCGTCCTGATTAGAAATCTGTATACGCGACTTTTTATGTAAAGGTACATTCTGCATCGAGCATTCATATGTTTCTTTCTCATGCCAACGCATTCCACGCCCATCCCCCACTACACGGTCACGCGTCGTCATTCACGCGCAATGTTGAAACCCTTGTCCTTCTGCGACGGCAAATAATGAAAGAAATAATAAACGTATGCGTAGAGTGTTTTTTCGAATTGGTTCTACCTAATTTTGACCATGCTAGTAGCGAGATTTGGCAACGAGGTGAAGGTGGATTATTACTGGGAATCGTGTTGGCAACGGCAAAGCGCAGCAGAGAAAGGCACACTGCGTCGGCCAGCAATAGGATGCGTTTGAGCGATATGTTGAGAGCACGTAGCTCGGAGGAAATACACCAAATCCGAGCTGATAGTCCGCTGCAGGCGGAGCGGTCGTAAGAACTGCGTTGCTGTTTTGGTTGTACGGTGTCGGTTTGGTCCAATGGCTTTGCAGTCTGACATTTTCGAATGCGGTGACGACTTAAAAAAAGGAGCTGATGAAGAAGAAGAATGCCCCTTCCCTGTTCTGCAGTGCAGACGTAAAACATTCCCTTCATCACAGCGTGAGGATGGACACACCTGTCCTCAAACGCCAGCGCTGCCCACAGCTTCATCCTGACTGCGTGACAAATACTTACTCTGCTATTACGAGTAATGAATCATCTGCCTCATTGCCTCTGCTCAAGGATCATGTAAACCATCACATTATAACCTGCACTTTCATAACCTAGCTTCCACCTCGCCTTGACGCCCCAATCCCAATGTAAAACAGCTCACTGACACCAACCTAGCTTCCTGCTGCTCCATACGCACTGAGGCGTACATCTGGCACCAGCACTCATTATCTGCATTTTACAGATGTATGAAATTACATATGACTCATGTATGGCTCTGCTATCAGTCGACATTACGAGTGAATCATCTGTTTCTACACTCTGCCTGGGCAGATCACCACCCTTGCAACCATCATGGAGTAACCTGCACTCTCTATGAACCTCTAGCCCTCTACCCTGCCTCATTGCCCTAACCTAATGGCTATCTACACTTCAAAGCTCCTGATGTTCATAACGCTTCCTGCTGCACTGAGGCATGAGGCACAGATCAGTACTAGCACTATATTCACTTTCACAGATGCATTAAATTATACTTGAGCACTGAGGAAGGACACATGAGTATGGCTGCTTCTGCAGAAATACATACATTTAAGGGACAAGATGAGTTTAGGCTTTAATTCTATTTTTTTTTCACATGACTGAAGTGTAATTGCTTGATGACACTGTCTCACTAAGCTGTTTACTGGCAGCGGCAGATGAGCTGTAAAGCATATGTGTTACAAAAGAACATTCTCACTTAGTTTTGCAACATGAACCCTTCAGGCACCAGTGGGAGAATCACCCAACTCCAGCTCACGTAACCTAACTCTGACCCCAACCCCAGCAATGCTTAACCCCAACCTGCACTCACAGCAACCAAATCACCAGAACACTAAGAGACGCATCTCATCAAATGAATACACTGTCACAAACCCAACACCACTCACGACACTTGTTTGGGAAATATAAATTAGAAAAATCATTAGGAAACCTAAGATGAATTTGCCTGCTAACAACATCACACACACATCCCTTTACGAGCTCACCAGATCATGGATTATACACGTTTCACTCAAAGCACCTTCACTGCACCCTCCAACTGGAATACCTAAAAAAAAAACCCACCACATCACAGAAACATTCTCTGTCTGCATTATAACTTTTCCTTCGTACAAACTTAAGAATTCTTAAATATATATACTCTGAGGCTTCTACACTACACTGCACACGAAACAATTTGAGAACAAATAAAATGGAGATAAAAACACACTGTTACGTTGTTCTCTCCTCTCTCCAGATCAGTAAACACCTTGAAACATAAGAGAAATGCCTTCAGTATAGTAAAACTGAAACACAAGAAGCACTAGAACTCACACTTAGAGCTCTCACCACTGTTTCCACTGTTAAAATCAAAACAATCTACATTGTTTAATCATCAAGCCACCACAACACAGCATGACAAATTTTTTAGAAATGAACTATGACAAACACCAACCCAGAATCACTAGTCACTGGAAGATACATTCTAACAACAGTAGAAAAGAAATAATTATCTTCAGCAATTACACTTCCTGCTTATGTACAGGCTCTGAATCTTTGCCTTCACACACACAAAGCTCCCTCTTGAAACTACGGAAATGTTCATGCACAATCACGAAGGACAATGCGAAGTGATAGCACGAGAGTCTGATCAAAACATTGAAAGTTTTGCACTCAAGATAAAACGACATCACGATCATTGTTCACGAGGTACAAAGACGCTTTAATTCACCGACCAAGAAGATGGTTATCATATATCACAAAACACATTCACTGCACTTTCTACGTTCAAACTTAATTTAAAACAAACCATTGATACTAGATTTCACGTAATAAGAAGACGAATGCCTTACACTTGTCCACATATCGAAACGAAATATGTCGGCCGTAGGTGGAAAATAATACGAGCGATACATTGCTGATTTTGCGAGACGAAACAGGAAATGGCATTACCGCCACTGCGCTCAATCTGCCTTAGCGCACTCCACTCTCTCAGGGGTAAACACTACATTCCGCTCGTCTGATTGAAACTTGTATACGGGGCGACTTTTGCGTAGGTTGGCCATCGCATCAGACATCTATGTTTCTTCTCGGCGCCAACGTATTCCACGCCCATCCCACCTACACGGTCACCACGCGTCGTCATCTACGCAATGTTGGTAAACCTTGTCCTTCGCGGGACGGCAGTCACGAAAGAATAATAAACGTACGCGCAGAGGCTTGAAATCTCTTCCGGTTCTGTTCAGGTCTTGATCTGTTAAGAAGGGATTATTAATGAAGGGAAGGTGATTATTACTGAATCACAAGCTGGTACTCCAGCGCAGAGCAGAGAAAGGGAAACATACTGCGTCGGCCAAAGAAGAGATGTTTAGCAGAGAAGGCAAGCGAGAGCATTTGTTTCGAGGAATACAACCAAAACTGAGTTTCGATATATCCGCTGCGTAGTTGAGCGGTCGAAAACTGCGTTGTTTTAATAATGGTGTCGGTTTGTCCAATGGCTTTTTATTCGATATTTTCGGAACGCGGCGGGACGGACTTAAAAAAAGCGAGAGCTGATTACAAGAAGAAGAAATGCCCTTTCCCGTTTCGTGAAAAGAAGACGAAATTTTCTCCTTCTGCTCACAGCGTGAGTGAGATGTACACGTAACAATCTGTCCTCAAACGCCAGCTGTTTCGGCTTCGGTCCGGTTCAGGGGACAAAATACTCTACTCTGCTATTATATTACGAGTACGAATCATCTGCTTTCTTTACTTTGCTCAAGGATTATGTAACCATCACACGAGTAACCCACTTCATAACCTAGCTTTCACCTCGCTTCGATTGCCCTAACCTACGTAATAAACAGCTCACTGATGTTCATAACCTAGCTTTCCTGCTGCTCTATACGCATGAGGCGTAATATCTGGCAATTAGCACTCATTATTCTCATTCTTACAGATGCATGAAATTATACGGCGACTGGCAGGCGGACTCTTACAGCGGCATATTACGAGTGCGAATCATCTGTTTCTTTACATTCTGCTCTGGATTACCATTTAACTATCACATGAGTAACCTGCACTTCATAACCTAGCTTTCACCTCGCCACGATTGCCCTAACCTACGTAATTCACACTCAAAAGCCCTGATGTTCATAACCTAGCTTCCTGCTGCACTATACGCATGAGGCATCTGCATTTAGCACTATTATTCATTTTTACAGATGCATAAATTATCCAGCATGGAGACGCGGCGGCGCTGCTTCGGCTGGAAATACATACTTTTCATGGTTTTTTTTTTTTTTTTTTTTTTTTTTTTTTTTTTTTTTTTTTTTTTTTATCCCCGGGGGCGGCTCCCCCGGGGGGAAAATACAATTTGGGGACAGGATGAGTTTTAGGTTCTTTAATCTTTATTTTTTTTTTTTGGCTGCGACTGAAGTGCAATTGCTTGATGACACTGTCTCGTCACTGCTTGCTATTTGGCAGCGGCTACAGATGAGCTGCAAAAGCACATGTGATACACAAAGAACATTTCACCAGTTTTGCAACATGAACCCCTTTCGTATAACTATGGGAAAGAATCACCCAACCCCAGCTCACGTAACCTAACCTAACCTAACCTCAGCACAGCTAACCTAACCTGCACTACAAAGTAAATCAGAATCATCAGAACACGAAAGAGACGGCATTTCCTATCACACGAATACACTGCCTACAAACCCAACACCACTCACGACACTTGTTTGGGAAACATAAATTAGAAAAATTATCAGAAAACCTAAGATGAATTTGTCAGTTAACAAATACATCACACAACAATACATCCCTTTACTGAGCCTTACTAGATCACGGATTACACACTTTTCACAGCACTTTCACTGCACTTCCTAACTGAATTTCACTAAAAAAAAAAAAAAAAACCCACCACATCACAGAAACATTTTCTGTCTGCATTACTCTTTTTCCTTCGCACAAACTTAAGAAATTCTTAAAATATAATATTTGAGGGCTTCTCACTACACTGCACACGAAACGTTTGAGAACAAAAAACAATGAAAGATAAAAACACACTGCTATATTCTCTCTCTCCAGATCGCAAACACTCCTGAAACATAAGATGAAATGCTTCAGTATATAAAACTGAAACACAAGAAGCACTAGAACTCACACTTTTAGAGCTCTTCACCACTGTTTTACACTGTAAAATCAAAATAGAATTCACATTGCTTATCTATCAAGCCACCACAACACAGCACACGACTATTTTTTAGGAATGAACTACGACAAACACCAACCCAGAATTTCACTAGCTCACGGAAACATACATTTCCATCACAACAGAAAAGAACAATTATTCTCTAAAGCAATTACACTTCCCTGCCTGCGTGTCAGTGTGTCTGAATCTTTGCCCTCATTAATAATAAATAAAGCCCTTCTGAAACTACGGAAACGTTCGCGTAACAATCACGAAGCGACAATGCTAGTGTAGACGAGAGTCTGATCAAAACATTGAAAGTTTTACACTCAGATAAAACGACACACGACGATCAGCTGTTCACGAGGTACAAAGACGAAGTAATTCACTGACCATATATGAAGACGTAACATTGCAGTATCACAAAAACATTCACGTACATTCTACGCCTGAAACTCTACTTTAAAACAAACCACGAATACTAGATTTACGTAACAAGAAGATCGAATGCCATCACACGCATGTCCACACACGAACGAACACATGTCGGCTGCAGGTGGTCAACATGATGAGCGATATATGCTGGATTTTGCGAGACGAATAGAAAGGGTATTTATCACTGCCACTGCGCTCAATCTGCCTTTAAAGCAATTCACTCTCCTTTGTAGGCAAACGACTACATTCCGCTCGTCCTGGATTAGAACTTGGTATAGGGGCGACTTTTTGCGTGTAGGTTGACATTCTGTGATCGACATTCATATGTTTCTTTCTCGGCGCCAACGCATTCCACGCCCATCCCCACTACACGGTCACGCGTCGTCATTCACGCTGCCAATGTTGGTAAACCCTTGTCCTTCGCGACGGCAAATAATGAAAAGAATAATAAACGTAGCGCAAGTGCTTCTTCGAAATCTTTCCGGTTTCAATTAGTCTTGATTCTTAAGAAGGGGAATTAACGAGGTGGGAAAGGGATTATGAACC
>CAXIVR010000098.1:0-15055 GCA_964035755.1 Teleogryllus oceanicus | reverse complement strand
GGTTAGTTAAAAAAAAAAAAAAATAAAAAAAATAAAACATGTTACTAAAAATAGTTTTTAAATTAAAATTTTAAAAAAAACTTTCTTTTTAAAAGAATTTGTAAATTAAAAAAAATGAGAAAACCCGGTAAAAACTTCAAAAAGGGGTCCCGTTATTCATTATAAAATTTACCCCGTAGGGCTTATAGATTACGAGAACAGCCATTTAAAGATTTCAATTTCGTTAAAATAGAAAAAAATAAAAAAACTACCGTCGTTACTAAATATGGGATTGAATTAAAATTTTGAATGAGAACTCTTCTATTTAAAGCATTTTTCGAAAATTAGCATAAGATGAGAAAATCCAGGTCAAAACATCGAAAAACAGGCGATTTCTTCATTCAATGGAAATTTAGCCTGTAGGGCTATAGATTAGAGATACAGCCATTTAAAGATTTCAATTTCGTTTACATAGTAAAAAATAATCAAAACTAACGTCGTTACTAAAAATACGATTGTAATTAAAATTTTGAATGAGAACTCTTCTATTTGAAGCAATTTTTCATAAATTCAGCAAAAAATGAGAAAATCTTAGGTCAAACTTGGAAAAAAGAGGCGATTCCTGTGTATCCACAAACCTTAGGGTCAAAACTTCGGAAAAAGAGGCGATTCCTGTCTATTCACTATGGAAATTTCAGCCTCGTAGGGCTTATAGTTTACGAGATACAAAGCCATTTAAAGATTTACCCGTTTACATAGCAAAAATAATCAAAACTACTGTCGTTACTAAAAATACGATTGTAATTGTACTTTGAATAAGAACTCTTCTCTTTGAAGCAATTTTTTGTAAAATCAGCAAAAAATGAGAAAATCTTAGGTCAAAACTTCGATAAAAGAGGCGATTCCTGTGTGTTCACTATGGAAATTTCAGCCTCAGGGCTTATAGTTTCCGTGAGATACAGCTTACTAAAGATTTCACTCTGTTTATATAGTAAAATAATCAAAACTACTGGTCGTTACTAACATAATGATTGTAATTAAAATTTTAGATGAGAACTCTTCTATTTGAAGCAATTTTTCCTAAAATCAGCAAAAAATGAGAAAATCCTAGGTCAAAACTTCGAAAGAAGAGGCGATTCCTGTCTATTCACTATGGAAATTTGAGCCTGTAAAGCCAGATTACGAGATACAGCCATTTAAAGATTTCAATTCTGCTTATATAGTAAAAATATCAAAACTACTGTCACGTTACTAAAAATAGGATTGTAAATAAAATTTGAATGAGAACTTTTCTATTTAAAGCATTTTTTCGTAAATTTAGCAAAAAATGAGAAAATTCTAGGTCAAAACGTCAAAAAAAGAGGCGAATCCCTTCTATTCACTATGGAAATTTAAGCCTCGTAGGGCTTATAGTTTACGAGATACAGCTATTTAAAAGATTTCAATTTTCGTTTATATAGTAAAAATAATCAAAACTACTCATGCTACTTAAAATTCAATTGTAATTAAAATTTTGAATGAGAACTTTCATGATGCAATTTTCCGTAAATTCAGCAAAATGAGAGAAAAATCCTAGGTGGAAACTTCGAAAAAGATGATTACTGTCTATTCACTAAGGAAATTTCAGCTCGTAGGGCTTATATAGATTACGAGATACAGCTGTTTTAAGATTTCAAACTGTTTACAAAGTAAAAAAATAATCAAAACTACCGTCATTACTAAAAATACGATTGTAATTAAAATTTTGAATGAGAACTCTTCTATTTAAAGCATTTTTTTGTAAATTCAGCAAAAAATGATAAAATCCTAGGTTAAAACGTCGAAAAAAGAGGCGATTTCAGTCTATTAGCTATGGAAAATTGAGCCTCGTAGGGCTTATAATTTACAAGATAGCCATTTAAAAATTTCACCTCGTTTACATAGTAAAAATAATCAAAACTACTGTCGTTACTAAAAATACGATTGTAATTAAAATTTTGAATGAGAATCCTTTCTATTTGAAGCATTTTTTCGTAAATTCAGCAAAAAGAGAAAAAGTTTAGTCAAAACTTGAAAAAAGAGGCGATTCCTGTTCATCCACAATGGAAATTTCAGCCGTAGGGTTTATAGATTACGAGATACAGCCATTTAAAAATTTCACTTAAGCCATATAGTAAAATAATCAAAAACTACTGTTACTAAAAAATAGGATTGTACTGCAAATTTTGAATAGAACTCTTCTATAAAAGCATTTGTTGTAAATCAGCAAAATGAGATAATCCTCTTGGTGTAAACTTGAAAAAGATGCGATTACCGTCTATTCACTAAGGAAATTTCAGCCTGCAGGGCTTATAGATTACGATACAGCTGTTTTAAGATTTCAATTTTGTTTACAAAGTAAAAATATCAAAACTACCAATGTTACTAAAATACGATTGTAATTAAAATTTGAATGAGAACTCTTCTATTTAAAGCATTTTTTTGTAACCAGCAAAAATGATAAAACTTAGGTTAAAACGTCGAAAAAGAGGTTGATTTCAGTTCTTATTAGCTATGGGAAATTGAGCCTGTAGGGCTTATAATTTACAAGATACAGCTATTTAAAAATTTCAATTTCGTTTACATAGTAAAATAATCAAAACTACTGTCGTTACTAAAAATACGATTGTAATTAAAATTTGAATGAGAACCCTTCTATTTAAAGCATTTTTCAAAATTCAGCAAAAAAGAGAAAGCCTAGGTCAAACTGAAAAAAAGAGGCGATTCCTGTCTATTCACACGGAAATTTCAGCCTGTAGGCATTTATAGATTACGAGATACAGCCATTTAAAAATTTCACTTAAGCTACATAGTAAAAATAATCAAACTACTGCTGGCGTTACTAAAAATAGGATTGTAATTAAAATTGAATTAGAATTCATGTAAAGCATTTTGTTGTAACCAGCAAAAATGAGATAATCCTAGGTGTAAACTTCTGAAATAAGTGGCGATTCTAATTATTCTACTATGGAAATTTGAAATTGCAAGGCTTATAGTTTACGAGAGATACAGCCATTTAAAAATTTAATTTTCGTTTACATAGTACAAAATAATCAAAACTACTGTCGTTACTAAAAATACGATTGTAATTAATTTTGAATGAGAACTTATTCATTTGAAGCAATTCTTTTCGTAAATTAAGCAAAAAAATGATAAAACTTGTGGTCAAAACGTCGAAAAAGAGGCGATTTCAGTCTATTAGCTATGGAAAATTGAGCCTCGTAGGGCTGGCACTACAAGGATACAGTTTCATTTTATGTTCTAATTCTTGCTTATATAGTAAAATAATAAAATCATCATCGTTACTAAAATACGATTGTAATTAAAATTTTGAAAAAGAATCCTCCCTTTGCAAGCAATTCTTGTAAATTCAGCAAAAATGAGAAATTCCAAGTTAAAACTGAAAAAGAGGCGATTCCCGTCTATTCACTATGGAAATTTCCCAGCCTGTGGCTATAGTTTGATGAGATACTGCCATTATAAGATTTCAATTCTGCTTACAGTAAAATAATCAAAACTACCAAGTCGTTACTAAAAATAATGATTGTAATTTAAAATTTAAATGTGAACTCTTCTATTTAGAGCATTTTTTGTAAATTCAGCAAAAGATGATAACTTAGGTCAAAACGTCGAAAAAGGGGCAATTTCAGTCTATTATCCATGGAAATTGATTTTGTATTTATAATTTTACTGATAATTTAGTAATTTCAATTTCTGTTTACATAGTAAAAATAATCAAAAGTACCAATGTTACTAAAAATAATATTTGTAATTAAAATTTGAATTAGAACTCTTCTATTTAAAGCATTTGGTTAAAATCTAGCAAAAATGAGATAATCCTAGGTAAACTTCTGAAATAAGTGGCGATTCCTGGACTATTCACTATGGAAATTTCAGCCTCTGTAAGGCTTATAGTTTGATGAGATACAAGCCATTTAAAATTTAATTTCGTTTACATATAAAATAACTCAAAACTACCGTCGTTACTAAAAATACGATTTGTAATTAAAATTTTGAATGAGAACTCTTCTGTTTAAAGCATTTTTTCAAAATTTGCAAAAAAATGAGAAATCCTTTGGCCAAACTTCTGAAAAAGAGGTATGATTCTGGTCTATTCACTATGGAAATTTCAGGCCTCGTAGGGGCTTATTGCTCTGAGCACAGCCATTTAAAGATTTCAATTTCGTTTACATAGTAAAAAATATTCAAAACTACCGTCGTTACTAAAAATACGATTGTAATTAAAATTTTGAATAAGAACTCTTCTAATTAAAGCATTTTTTCGCAATATCAGCCAAAAATGAGAAAATCCTAGGTCAACACTTCGAATAAAAGGCGATTCGTCTATTCACTATGGAAATTTCAGGGTCGTATGGTTTATAGTTTACGAGATACAGCCGTTTAAAGATTTATACTTGTTTACATAGTAAAAAATAATCAAGACTACCGTCGATACTAAAAATACGATTGTAATTAAAATTTTGAATGAGAACTATTCTATTTAAAGCATTTTTTCGTAAATTCAGCAAAGAATGAGAAAATCTTAGGTCAAAACTTCGAAAAAAGAGGCGATTCCCGTCTATTCACTATGGAAATTTCAGCCTCGGTAGGGCTATAGTTTACGAGATACAGCCATTTAAAGATTTCAATTTCGTTTACATAGTAAAAATAATCAAAACTACCGTCGTTACTAAGAATACATTGTAATTAAAATTTTGATTGAGAACCCTTCTGATAAAAGCATTTTTCGTAACCAGCAAAAATGAGAAAATCTTAGGTCAAAACTTCAATAAAAGAGGCGATTCCTGTCTATTCACTATGGAAATTTCAGCCTGTAGGCCTATAGCTGATGAGATACAGCCATTTAAAGATTTCAATTTCTGTTTACATAGTAAAAATATAAAACTACTGTCAGCTACTAAAATACGATTGTAATTAAAATTTTAATGAGAACTCTTTCTTTACAGCATTTTTCGTAAATTCAGCATATGAGATAAACCTAGGTCAAAACTTCGAAATAAGAGGCGATTCTGTCTATTTTACTATATGGAAATTTAAGCCTCGTAGGGCCGATGATTTAGAAATATGCAGCCACTAAAGATTTCAACTTTCTTTTCATAGGAAAATTATCAAAACTACTGTCACTACTAAAAATACTGATTGTAATTAAAATTTTGAATGAGAACTCTTCTCTATTTAAAGCATTTTTCGTAAATTCAGCAAAAATGAGAAAATCCTAGGTCAAAATCTCTTCAAAAAAGTAAGATTCTGTCTATTCACTTCATGGAAATTTCAGCCTAGTAGGGCTTATAGTTTACTTAGATATGTCATTTAAAAGATTTGCAATTTCAACAAGATAAAAATACTGCAAACTACCGTCGTTACTAAAATAGGATTGTAATTAAAATTTTGAATGAGAACTATCTAGTTGAAGCAATTTTTCAAACTACAAAATTCAGAAAATCATAGGTCAAAACTTCGAAAAAAGAGGCGATTCCTGGGTCTATCACTATGGAAATTTTAGTCCTCGAAGGAGTGGTAGATTACGAGATGCGCCATTTAAAGATTTCACTCGTTTGCATAGTAAAAAATATCAAAACTACTGTCGTTATTAAAAATACGATTGTAATTAAAATTTTAATAAGAACTCTTTCTATATAAAGCATTTTTCGCAAACATTTAGCAAAATGAGAAAATCCTAGTCAAAACAAGTCGAAAAAGAGGTGCGATTCCTGTTCATTCACTGAAATTTCATTCTGTAGGGCTTGTAGATTGATGAGATACAGCCATTTAAAGATTTCACCCCTGTTTACATAATAAAAAATATCAAAACTAATTTGTCGTTACTAAAAAAATAGGATTTGTAAATTAAAATTTTGAATGAGAACTTATCTATTTGAAGCAATTTTTCAAATTAGCAAAAAATTGAGAAAATCTAGTCAAAACTTAAAAGAGGTATGATTCCTGTCTATTCACTATGGAAATTTCAGCCCTGTAGGGTTTGTAGATTATGAGATACAGCCATTTGTAAAGATTTCCAACTTCTGCTTGCTTCATAATAAAAATATCAAAACTACTGTCACAATAAAAATAGGATTGTAATTAAAATTTTGAATGAGAACTCTTCTATTTAAAGCATTTTTTCGTAAATTCAGCAAAAAATGAGGAAATCCTAAGTCAAAACGTCGAAAAAAGAGGCGATTCCCTTCTATTCACTATGGAAATTCTCAGCCTCGTAGGCTTATAGTTTGTTTAGATACAGCTATTTAAAGATTTCAATTCCTGTTTATATAGTAAAATATTCAAAACTACTGCGCTACTTAAAATAAGGATTGTAATTAAAATTTTGAATGAAACTCTTCTATTTAAAGCAATTTCGTAAATCTAAAGTAAAAATGAGAAAACTTAGTAAAAACTTCAAAAGTGGATCCGTCATTCACTAGTGGGAAATTTTACATTCTATATTTATAGATTACGAAATACAGCTATTTAAAGATTTATTTCGTTTACATAGTAAAAATATCAAAACTACTCGTCGTTACTAAAATAGATTGTAATTAAAAATTTTGAATAAAAACTCTCTATTTAAAGAATTTTTCGTAAATTCAGCAAAATGAGAAAATCCTAGGTCAAAACTTCAAAAAGTATGATCCCTGTCTATTCACTATGGAAATTGCCTGTAAAGCTTATAGGATTACGAGATACAGCGCCATTTAAAGATTTCCAATTGCTTATATAGTAAAAATAGCTAAAAATCTACCGTCGTTACTAAATATAGATTGGCAATTAAAATTTTGAATGAGAATCCCCTTCTATTTAAAGCATTTTTTCGTAAATTAGCATAAGATGAGAAAATCCTAGTCAAAACATCGAAAAAACAGAGGCGATTTTCTATTCACAATGGAAATTTTAGCCTGTAGGCTTATAGATTACGTGGAGATACAGCCATTTAAATATTTCAATTTCTGTTTACATAGTAAAAATAATCAAAACTACTGTCACATTAAAAATACGATTGAAATTAAAATTTTTAACTGAGAACTCTTGTATTTAAGGCATTTTTTCGTAAATTCAGCAAAAAATGAGAAAATCCTTGGTCAAAACTTTGAAAAAGAGGCGATCGCCCATTAATCTGCGGAAATTTCAGTTTGTAGCTTAGTAGATTACGAGAATCAGCTTATTTAAAGATTTCACTCTGCTTACAGGAAAAAATAATCAAAACTACCGTCGTTACTAAAAATACGTGATTGAAATGTTAAAATTTTGAATGAGAACTCTTTCTATTTCTAAAGCATTTTTTCGTAAATCAGCAAAAATGAGATAACTTAGGTCAAAACTTCAATAAAAGAGGTGATTCGTTCATTCACTATATGTAATTCAGCTGTACGAGAAGCCATGAGATACAGCCATTTAAAGATTTCAATTTCGTTTACATAGTAAAAAAAATATAAAAACTACCGTCGTTACTAAAAATACGATTGTAATTAAAATTTTGAATGAGAACTCTTCTATTTAAAGCATTTTCGTAAATCAGCAAAAATGAGAAAAATCCTAGGTCAAAATCCTCAAATAAGAGGATTCCCGTCTATTTACTATGGAAATTTAAGCCTGTAGGCTTATAGATTAGAAATACAGCCATTTAAAGATTTCACTCTTTTTCATAGGGAAAAATTATCAAACTACTGTCGTTACTAAAAATACGATTGTAATTAAAATTTGAATGAGAACTTTCATTTAAAGCATTTTTCGTAACCAGCAAAATGAGAAAATCCAGTCAAAATTTCAAAAAAGTGGCGATTCTGTCTATTCATTTACAGGAAATTTCAGCCTAGTAGGCTTGTGAAGCTAATAGATACAGCCATTTAAAGATTTCTAATTTCGTTTACATAGTAAAAATAATATCAAAACCAATGTTGTCGTTAATTAAAAATAGGATTGTAATTAAAATTTTAATGAGAACTTATCTAGTTGAAGCAATTTTTCGTAAATTCAGCAAAAATTGAGAAAATCATAGGTCAAAACTTCGAAAAAAGAGGCGATTCCTGTCATCACTATGGAAATTTCAGTCTCTGAAGGAGTGTAGATTACGAAGATGTTACTTGAAGATTAATTGTTTATACTAGTAAAAATATCAAAACTACTGTCAGCAATAAAAATACGGATTATTGCAATGAAATTTTGAATAAGAACTCTTCTATATAAAGCATTTTTCGTAATATCAGTGTAAAACAGGAAATCCTTAGCCCAAAACGTCAAAAGAAAAGATCCTATTCATATTCACTATGCAGCTCAGCCTGTAGGGTTTGTAGATTACGAGATACAGCCATTTAAAGATTCACCCTGTTTACATAATAAAAATATCAAAACTACTGTCGTTACTAAAAATAGGATTGTAATTAAAATTCTTGAATGAGAACTATCTGATTAGCAATTTTTCAAAATCAGCAAACGAGAAAATCTTAGTCAAAACTTCGAAAAAGAGGCGATTCCTAATTATTCACTCGTGGAAATTTGCACTTCGTAGGGTTTGTAGATCATGAGATACAGCCATTTAAAGATTTCAATCTCTGCTTTACATAATAAAAAATATCAAAACTTTGCTATTGTTAATAAAATTAGATTTAATTAAAAATTTGAATGAGAACTCTTCTATTTAAAGCATTTTTTCGTAATTCAAGCAAAAATGAGGAAATCCTAAGTCAAAACTGTCGAAAAAGAGGCGATTCCCTCTTCATTCACTATGGAAATTTCAGCCTGTAGGGGCTTATAGTTTACAGAGATACAGCCATTTAAAGATTTCAATTCTGTTTATATAGTAAAAATATTCAAAACTACTCATGTTACTTAAAATACGGATTGTAATTAAAATTTGAATGAAAACTCCTCTCTATTTAAAGCAATTTTTCGTAAATCTAGCAAAAAAATGAGAAAACTTAGGTAAAAACTTCGGAAAAAGAGGCGATTCCCGTCTATTCACTAAGGAAATTCAGCCTCTGTAGGCTTATAGATACAAATACAGCCATTTAAAAATCATTTCCTGTTTACATAGTAAAAAATATCAAAACTACTGTCGTTACTAAAAAATAGATTGTAATTAAAATTTTGAATAAAACTCTTCTATTTAAAGAATTTTTCTCGTAACGAAGTAAAAATGAGAAAATCCTAGGTCAAAACTTCAAAAGTATGATCCCTGTCTATTCACTTTTTATGGAAATTTCACCTGTAGGGCTTATAGATTACGAGATACAGCCATTTAAAGATTTAATTCCTGTTTACATAGTAAAAATAATAAAATCACTGTCATTACTAAATACAGGATTGTAATTTAAAATTGAATGAGAACTCTTCTATTTAAAGCATTTTTTCGTAACAACTAGCATAAGATGAGAAAATCCCAGGTCAAAACATCGAAAACAGGCGATTTTCTCTCTATTCACAATGGAAATTTATCTTCGTAGGGCTTATAGATTACGAGATACAGCCATTTAAATATTTCAATTCTGCTTTACATAGTAAAAAATAACTAAAACTACCGTCGTTACTAAAAATACGATTGAAATTAAAATTTTTAATGAGAACTCTTGTATTTAAGGCATTTTTTCGTAAATTCAGCAAAAAAATGAGGAAATCCTTGGTCAAAACTTCGAAAGAGGCGATTCCTGTCTATTAACTATGGAAATTTGTTTCGTAGGGCTTATAGATTACGAGAATCAGCCATTTAAAGATTTCAATTTCGTTTACATAGGAAAAAATAATCAAAACTACTGTCGTTACTAAAAATACGATTGAAATTAAAATTTTGAATGAGAACTCTTCTATTTAAAGCATTTTTCGTAAATCAGCAAAATGATAACTTTAGGTCAAAACTGAAATAAGAGGCGATTCGTCTATTTACTATGGAAATTTAAGCCCTGTAGAACTTATGCAGATTACGGAGATACAGCCATTTAAAGATTTCACCTGTTTACATAGGAAAAAATAATCAAACTACTGTCGTGCGCTAAAAATACGATTGTAATTAAAATTTTGAATGAGAACTCTTTATCAAAGCATTTTTTCGTAAATTCAGCAAAATGAGAAAACTTAGTCAAAACTTCAAAAAAGTAAGATTCTGTCTATTTACTATGGAAATTTGTGCCTGTAGGCTTATAGTTTGATGAGATACAGCCATTTAAAGATTTCTCTTAATTTCGTTTATATGGTAAAAATATCAAAATCTAATAATGTTACTAATAATAGGATTTTGTAATAAAATTTTGAATGGTGAACTAAAGTAATTTTGAATGAGAACTAGTAAATTCTCATCAAACTACCGTCGTTACAAAAATACGATTGTAATTTTTAAAATTTTGAAAGAAAACCTTCTCGATTTAAAGGATTTTTCAACGAAAGCAAAATTGAGAAAGTCCCAGGTCAAAACTTCAAAAAAGAGGCGATTCTCTCTATTTACTATGGAATTTAGCCTGTAGGGTTTATAGTTTGATGAGATAGAGCCATTTAACATTTCCAATTTCTGTTTATAGTAAATAATCATCAAACTACTGTCGTTACTAAAAATACGATTGTAATTAAAATTTTGAAAGAGAACTCTTCTATTTAAAGCATTTTTTCGTAAATTCAGCAAAAACTGAGAAAGTCCTAGGTCAAAACTTCGAAAAAAAAGAGGCGATTCCCCTCTATTTACTATAGAAATTTCAGCCTCGTAGGGCTTATAGTGCTTCCATGAGATAAAGCCATTTAAAGATTTCCCAATTCTCGTTTTACATAGGAAAAATAATAAACTACTGTCGTTTTCTAAACATAATAGGATTGTACTAAAATTTGAAGGAGAACTTTCTATTTCAAGCATTTTTTGTAAATTCAGCAAAAAGAGAAAATCCTAGGTCAAAATCAAAAAAAAGAGGCGATTCGTCTCTTCACTATGGAAATTTCAGCCTGTAGGGCTTGTAGTTTACGAGATACAGCTTATTTATGATTTCCAATTCTTGTTACATAGTAAAAATAATCAAAACTACTGTCGTTTCTAAAAATACGATTGTAAATTAAATTTAAAAGAGGTCTCATATTTAAAGCATTTTTTCAAATTTGCAAAAATGAGAGTTCTAGGTCAAAACTTCGAAAAAAAGAGGCAAGGGGATTCCTGTCTATTCACTAGGGAAATTTCAGCCTCGTAGGGCTTATAGTTTATGAGGATATTGTTTATTTAAAGACTTCAATTTCGTTTACATTGTAAAAAATAATCAAAACTACCGTCGTTACTAAATATACGATTGTAATTAAAATTTTGAAGGAGAACTCTTCTATTTAAAGCATATTTTCGTAAATTCAGCAAAAAAGGAGGAAATCCTAGGTCAAACTGAAACAAAGTGATTCCTACCTATTCACTATGAAATTTTAGCCTGTAGGGCTTATAGTTTGATGGGGATACAGCCATTTAAAGATTTCAATTTTGTTTACATAGTAAAAATCAATCAAAACTACCGTCGTTACAAAAAACACGATTGTAATTAAAATTTTGAAAGAGAACTCTTCTGTTTAAAGCATTTTTTCGTAAATTCAACAAAAAATGAGAAAATCCTAGGTCAAAACTTCGAAAAAAGAGGCGATTTCCGTCTATTCACTATGGAAATTTCAGCCTAGTAGGGCTTATAGCTCAACAGATACAGCCATTTAAAATTTCAATTTCGTTTACATAGTAAAAAAATATCAAAACTACTAATGCTACTAATAATAGGATTGTGGGCCAAAATTTTGAAAGAGAACTCTTCTATTTAAAAGCATTGCTGTAAATCAGCAAAAAAAGAGAAAATCCTAGGTCAAAACATCGAAAAAAGAGGCGATTTCCGTCTATTCACAATAGGGCTCAATTCACCTCGTAGGGCTTATAGATTACGAGATACAGCCATTTAAAAGATTTCACCTCTGCTTTACAGTAAAAAATAATCAAAACTACTGTCGTTACTAAAAATACGATTGTGGAATTAAAATTTTGAATGAGAACTCTTCTATTTGAAGCAATTTTTCGTAAATCTTAGCAAAAATGAGAAAATCCTAGTTCAAAACGTTGAAAAAAGAGGCGATTTCCGTCTATTCACTATTGAAATTTCAGCCTCGTAGGGCTTATAGATTACGAGATACAGCCATTTAAAGATTTCAATTTCGTTTACATAGGAAAAAATTATCAAAACTACCGTCGTTACTAAAAATACGATTGTAATTAAAATTTTGAATGAGAACTCTTCTATTTAAAGCAAGCACGCTGTAAACTAGCAAAAATGAGAAAATCCTAGGTCAAACTGAAATAAGAGGCGATTCTGTTCATTCACTATGGAAATTCTTGTGCCTCCAGTAGGGCTTATAGTTTACGAGATACAGCCATTTAAAGATTTCACCCCTGTTTACATAGGTAAAAAATATCAAAACTACTGTCGTTACTAAAAATAGGATTGTAATTAAAATTTTTAATGAGAACTTATCTATTTGAAGCAGTTTTTCGTAAATTCAGCAAAAATTGAGAAAATCATAGGTCAAAACTGAAAAAAGAGGCGATTCCTGTCTCATCACTATGGAAATTTCACTTGCAGGGTTTAGATTACGAGATACAGCCATTTAAAGATTTCAATTTCGTTTGCATAGTAAATAAATATCAAAACTACCGTCGTTACTAAAAATACGATTGTAATTAAAATTTTGAATAAGAACACTTCTATATAAAGCATTTTTTAGCAATATCAGCAAAAAATGAGAAAATCCTAGGTCAAAACGTTGAAAAAAGAGGCGATTTCCGTCTATTCACTATGGAAATTTCAGCCTCGTAGGGTTTGTAGATTACGAGATACAAACATGTTTAAAGATTTCAATTTCGTTTACATAGTAAAAAATAATCAAAACTACCGTCGTTACTAAAAATACGATTGTAATTAAAATTTTGAATGAGAACTCTTCTATTTGAAGCAATTTTTCGTAAATTCAGCAAAAAATGAGTAAAAATCCTAGTTAAAACGTTGAAAAAAGAGGCGATTTCCGTCTATTCACTATGGAAATTTCCAGCCCCTGCAGGGGCTTATAGATTACGAGATACAGCCATTTAAAGATTTCACTCTGTTTACATAGAAAAAAATAACTAAACTACTGTCGTTACTAAAAAAATACGATTGTAATTAAAATTTTGAATGAGAACTCTTCTATTTAAAGCATTTTTTCGTAAATTCAGCAAAAAATGAGAAAATCCTAGGTCAAAACTTCGAAATAAGAGGCGATTCCCGTCTATTCACTATGGAAATTTCAGCCTAGTAGGGCTTATAGTTTACGAGATACAGCTATTTAAAGATTTCACTCTGCCTTACATAGTAAAAAATACCAAACCACTGTCGTTACTAAAAATAGGATTGTAATTGCAAATTTTGAATGAGAACTTATCTATTTGAAGCAATTTTTCAAATTCAGCAAAATTGAGGAAAACTATAGGTCAAAACTCTAGTAAGAGTATGATTCCTGTCTATTCACTCATGGAAATTTCAGCCCTGTGGTGTGGCTTCCAGATTACGTGAGATACAGCCATTTAAAGATTATTTCGTTTACATAGTAAATAAATATCAAAACTACCGTCGTTACTAAAAATACGATTGTAATTAAAATTTTGAATAAGAACACTTCTATATAAAGCATTTTTTCGCAATATCAGCAAAAAATGAGAAAATCCTAGGTCAAAACGTCGAAAAAAGAGGCGATTCCCGTTCATTCACTATGGAAATTTCAGGCTCGTAGGGGCTTATAGTTTACGAGATACAGCCATTTAAAGATTTCCACCTCTGTTTACATAATAAAAATATCAAAAACTACTGTCGTTACTAAAAAAGTAGGGATTGTAATTAAAATTTTGAATGAGAACTTATCTATTTGAAGCAATTTTTCGTAAATTCAGCAAAAATTGAGAAAATCATAGGTCAAAACTTCGAAAAAAGAGGCGATTCCCGTCTATTCACTATGGAAATTTCAGCCTCGTAGGGCTTGTAGATTACGAGATACAGCCATTTAAAGATTTCACCTCGTTTGCTAATAAAAAATATCAAACTACTGTCGTTACTAAAAAGGATTGTAATTTTAAAATTTTGAATGAGAACCTTCTATTTAAAGCATTTTTCAAATTCAGCAAAAATGAGAAAACTTAGTCAAAACGTCGAAAAAGAGGCGATTCCCTCTCATTCACTATGGAAATTTCAGCCCTTTAGGCTTATAGTTTACGAGATGCCAGCTATTTAAAGATTTCAATTTCATTTATATAGTAAAAATATTCAAAACTACTCATGCTACTTAAAATACGATTGTAATTAAAATTTTGAATGAAAACTCTTTCTATTTAAAGCAATTTTCGTAAATCTAGCAAAAAATGAGAAAATCCTAGGTAAACTTCTGAAAAAGATATGATTCCCGTCTATTCACTAAGGAAATTTAGTCCTGTAGGGGCTTATAGATTACGAATACACAGCCATTTAAAGATTTCCATTCGTTTTACATAGTAAAAAAATATCAAAACTACTGTCGTTACTAAAATAGGATTGTAATTAAAATTTTGAATGAGAACTCTTGTATTTAAGGCATTTTTTCGTAAATTCAGCAAAAATGAGAAAACCCTGGTCAAACTTCGAAAAAGAGCGATTCCCGTCTATTAACTATGGAAATTTCAGCCTCGTAGGGCTTATAGATTACGAGAATCAGCCATTTAAAGATTTCAATTTCGTTTACATAGGAAAAATAATCAAAACTACCGTCATTACTAAAAATACGATTGTAATTAAAATTTTGAATGAGAACTCTTCTATTTAAAGCATTTTTTCGAAAATTCAGCAAAAAATGAGAAAATCCTAGGTCAAAACGTCGAATAAAGGCGATTCCCGTCTATTCACTATGGAAATTTAAGGCTCGTAGGGCTTATAGTTTACGAGATACACCATTTAAAGATTTCAATTTCTTTACATAAAAAAAAATAATCAAAACTCCCGTCGATAAAATACGATTGTAATTAAAATTTTTTGATTGAGAACCCTTCTAAAAAGCA